>BQKN01061190.1:63906-77639 GCA_022839385.1 Asparagus kiusianus | reverse complement strand
AATTTACGATGACATGCATATCTTTTCTGCTAATTTGAGACAGATATAAAGTGAATTTTATGTTTAGTGGCCTTTACTAAGAATTTTAGTAATGAAATATGTCACATTCATATTTAAAAATCTTGCAATCTAATAGTACCATTACATGCTTATCTTTGAGTGTCTTCAATAAACGATCATTCGTTGGTAATGAAATCCCCAAATAAAGTCACACGCAAAGTCATGCCACTATATTGGAAAAAGAAAAAGTTATATGGCTTGTTATATTTCGCAACATAGTTGATCAATGACTTCACTTAGTTTCCATTACAAGATTATTTGTATGGAAGTTTATATTAAATTTATGATTTATTTAATATTTGAAGAATAAAATACAAAAAATTATAAATATTAATTAATTTTCTTGTATTTTTCATGGAGAATGCTTCTTTGGTTGGTGCTCAATACGTTCTTCAAGGGGAACTCAATTGGTGCTTCTTTGATAGATATGTTTTTTGCCAATGTCAATTAAAATGATTCATAAATATTTCTAAGTTTAGGTTTATTTCCTTAAATAATTTATAGATTTGATGTATACTAGTTATAAGTTTTAAAATTTTAAAGTTTTTTTTGTGATTTTTAATTTTTAAGAGAATTTTTGCAATGACGGTTTTTATAAATTTTACATTTTTAAGTGACTGATGGTAATTCCTTGAATTCATCTATGTTACTTGAAATTTTTAAAATTCTAGAATTTTAGAGTGCTTTTTTGTAATTTAAACTTTTGAGATTATTTTTACAATTTTTGAAATGTTAAGGGTGTTAATTGAAAATTTTAACTCTTTTCGGACTATTGTTAATTTGTAGATTTTATTTTTATTTCTTTAAGTTTTAAAAATTTATGATATTTTGTGTAATTTTAAACTTTTGAGAGTATTTTGTATAAGTTTTAAAACATTTTGGGGTTTTTTTAATACTTCATCTATTATAATATGTTAGCTATGTATGATTTCTTAATCTTATTTTTTTTAACTGTTGAGCTATAGGTAGTTCACGTAGGATTAATATATGATATAATTAGTATTAGAATATAGTGTGTTTCATATATTTTATTAATCTTATTTTTTTTATTTTTTTTAAATTGTTGATTGCTAGGTAGTTCATATTGGATTAGTATCAGATATAATTAGGATTAGAATAAATTAATTTAAAACAGTGAAGAGTAATTTGGACCATAGTGAATATATATATATATATATATATATATATATATATATTGTAGCTTTTGTCATTCTGAATGCTATAATATCATTAATCATGCCCGAAAACCTTCTATGCGATATATAGATTACTTTTTCCCCTCCTTTTAATAACACTGGAAAAAATCAAAAGAAAAAGTGGAAAAAACGAGAGCCAGCCAAAGAATTATTCAGATGGCAGAGACAATTAGACTGTATTCCTAAATCATTTTAATAAGTACAAAATTTGAGGTAATTGCATCCCCTAATTAATTGAAGATTGTTACTCTAATTCACTTTGGTTTTGTTTTCGAGATTCCCTTCCATCCTACAGTACTAATTTAGAGACGCTTGTCATTCTTCTTTTCTAAGAGTGGGAGGGAAATGCGGAGGTTCACCATGTTGAAAGATGGTAAAGATTCATTATGTTGAAATTCCAGTCGTTGCATCGTTCAGGATGCAGGCAAGACATTTTTCTTAGGTTCTTGACAAAAGGGTCTTTGGAAAGTGAAAACATATCAAAATTATCAATATGCATCGTTCAGAATGGCAACTGCATACTGGAAATAATTTATTACACAAACATAATCTGCCAATGAGTCGCTGCATATTATACTGTGAGAACATCATCTATTACACAAACATAATCTGCCAATGAGTCGCTGCATATTATACTGTGAGAACATCATCTATGTTGTCGAGACTTGGGATTAAAAGAACATTAAATAGCCTGTGAGGTGATGATTTACAATGATAACATAACAATAATAGGTATATTAGGATTCTCTGTAATGCTCAGAAAACTAAATTTGGCAGGGTATTCATGTCAAAAACATAAAGGGTTTTAGGATGTATGTCCCTAAAAAAACTGTTATCTGGACATTAGTCTATCATCATAATTAGAATGTTGGATATTAGTCCCTTGAAATATGAAACATCTACTTAATATTGGTTCCTCAGTTACTTATTTGATCCAAATCTGACAATCAATTATAAATTTATAGTCAGAAGCTAATTAGGATTGTCAAGTTATAGTTTTGTCCCCATCTTAATTTTCCAGCCATCAGCCCCAGAAAACCTCTTTCAAGCTCCATGCCCACCAATCTCTATCTATAGTGGTCAAGAGAAAGGGATTCAGATAACAAGGCCAAAAAATTCCAATATATGTAGCCCAAAATACAATACATGTGGGCAAGGACCTGCATTCAGAACGTATTCCATAAACAAATCAGTGTGGAAACGTTTACTGTATGGATCAAACAAGTTACAGAGACACTTGGTAGCACTCAGTAGCCATGATTGGAGGACTTCTAATTTATATGAAAATTAGTTACTCTATCTCTGATACTAAAGAATGACACTAGCGCTGTCGTATTGCTTCTAATTGATCATTTCAGTAGAATGATCCTCAGGAAAAAAAATTTGTCTCCCAAAAAAGAGTCTGAGCGCAGAAAGGGTAAGAGGAAACGACAATAGTTTCTTAGATTTTAAGTTTAGTTGGGCAAGTGATGAAAACATGAGTTTGATTTTGAAGTTAAAATAGGTTCTCTATCCCAATTTCTGTATGGAGAGAAGTTCTGGATAGAGAAATTTGGAGTTGGATGCACGAGATTCGACCAACTGGAATTTAAAAGATTAGAAGATAACTCTTCTTGTGATATGGTGAACGAGAGAAGCCAAAACAGAAGAAGACAGAGTGGGAGACAAGTCTTAAATTTAGTTCCCCTAACCATTACACCAAAACTCCGAAGTTATGGTGAGGTTCAAGGATTATAGTTTTATATTAATTCTAACAATAAGGAGGAAGAAGAAGAGGGTAATCAGGTAAAAGTGGAAGCAACAATTAGAAAATAATATAATATTCTTTGTTATAAGTAAATAATGAACTGGAGGGACTAATATCAAATAACACTAATTGTGGGGGACTAATATCCTGTTATGATATGTAAGAGATTAATATTCGCATAAGAAATCTGTTAGGAACTTATATCCTGAAAGCCCAACATAAAGTGATATGTAAAACTCGTACAGATCTTGAATTATGATGGAATGTGTGTGTGTGTGTGTAAATTTTGGCTTCTCTGGGAGTTAAAAGCAGCATTAAAACTAATAAAATGAATTAATTGAGACATGTACAATCAAGAACAAACAAGTGCACCAGTTAGTAGCAGTATAATAAGTTAAGGTAAGCAAGATGATGAACTCTACCTCTCTGTTGACTAAGCAATATATCAAAATATAATTCATGTCATACTTACGATAGTCAGAGAACAACAAATTCAACAATAAGAGGAAACTTTAAAAGTTTATAAACGCAAGGAAACTCCTGCATCTCGTCTAATATTAATAAGAAATTCAGTATCATGTACCAAACAATTTCTGAATCAGCAGCTTGACAAACTTAGATATTCAAGTCATATGAAATGGGTTGAGATACAAACACATGGTAGAGGACTCGGAAAATATAAAGCCAACCTTCAAAGAAACTCCCTTGATAAACTCTAAAATATTTGACTGTAAAGTACTTGAATATGTACAAAAGGCACAGTGACCATTTTCAGTAACACGGACGTATCTAGCAGAATCATTATCCCTAAAATTCACACTATCCTAATACTTATTATACTTATTACACAGTCAGAAATAAAAGAAATGCATATGGTGTTGATTCTTCTGAATAATGTAAAAGGCCACCCACTCTCTAATCACTTAATCAGTAAACATGATACCTCAGACAAATGCATCTAAATGATTTTGTGTTAGCCATTACAAATTTGAGGGTAAAAAACTAAGAGCGAGCCCCTGTCAATCTTATTGACTTCATACGATCTATCCATTATGCTCAGATGTTGTTATTGTCTTTAGTATAGATTGGATACACAATCCACCTTATGAAAAATATATATTTCTCTAGTAACTTTACAGGGAAAACAAATTGATTCAAAAATAAAACCTAATAGAATATATATAAATGAAAGTAATAAAACATCGATTTGGTACATATAAAATTAATAACCCAAAATACTCGTGGTATATAGCAGAAAGCCAAGGCAGGTTAATTTACTTTCATTAATGATCAATTGCAAAAATAGTTGTACAGTGGTTATAGCTACAATAACTCCAATCTGCCCACCAAGATTGGAACTTCTTCAAGCCGAGTTCAAACTCTATTAAGCCCCTATGGTTTCATCTGCGAATCTATTAAGTCCCCGTGGTTTTTTCGACTCTATTAAGCCCTCGTGGTTTCATCTGCGAATTTATTAAGTCCCCATGATTTTTTTCGACTCTATTAAGCCCTCGTGGTTTCATCTGCGAATCTATTAAGTCCCATTTGAAATTCAAAGCATGGGCTTAATAGATTCGCAGATGAAACCACAGGGGCTTAATAGAGTCAAAAAAAAGAATAAGGGCTTAATAGATTTGCAGATGAAACCACATGGGCTTAATTGAGCCCAAAAAACCACGGGGGCTTAATAGATTCGCAGATGAAACCACGGGGGCTTAATAGAGTCGAAAAAAACCACGGGGGCTTAATAGATTCGTAGATGAAACCATAGGGGCTTAATAGAGTTTGAGTTCTCTTCAAGCCACTTCCACTGCACCAAAATTCCAAAGCTGTTGTGAGGGTTGAGGGATAGAGTTTTACGGTCTAATATCATTCCCCGCAGGTAAGCACCCTTTCCATTAGTCGAAACCCTAACTATTTTACATAGGTGTATATATTGTTTTAATCTGCTTTAAAATGCAGATCCGGTGGGATTTGAACCTGGTTTACTCTAATACGATCTTAAAGGCCCTTTCGCTGCACGAAAACTGTGAAGTTGTGTTGAGGGTTGAAGATTAAAATTTTATAATCTCACGGATTTAGCCATGTCATTAAGTAAATCTAGAAAGATATCCACCAATAAAGAGAATAATTTGTAGCAACTATTTATATATTTATATCTGAGAAAGCATAAATAAAGCATTAACTGTTGTACCCTGCAGGTTTTGTAAGCGAGATGGACTGTGATGAAGGAGAGAATAAACTTGAAATAGAGCATTCTTTACAGCTGGTGCGTCTTCCATAATCTGATGAAGAGCATCATATGATTAGTAGCAATTGTAAAAGATGGTAAAGGAGAGAGAACAATGAACAAAGGATTATGCAGAACTAGCAAGCCCATGCAGTTCTTGCATGCAACATAACCAAGTAACTCAACATAGATTCAAAACAATATGTTCTTGTACACTAATGCAAGTATGCATTAAATTATTCGCTTAAGATGCCTTAAAGCTAAAACTGTAAAATGAAGCTCATCAACAAGTTAAGACTTCAACTCTGGAAATGGTAAGTCTAAAGGAACAAGGAATGTCATATAGACACCTTCAGCATTCTAAAAATCACACGTTAGGATCAGATGCAACTCTGTCAAATTGAAACAAGAAGCTGATTGGAAATAGTTTTAGGAATTATTATTATTATTTAAAAAAGACCATAGATGCAAATATGTTGCCAGCATTGTGATAAAGTTAGTTTAATAAACTAAACTTAAAACACCTGGATGTTAATACCTGGATAAGTTCATCACTACTATTAGCAAAAAGGGGAAGATGTCCGCTCTTCAAAATTTGAATGAGAGCCTGACTGTCATTCCGTATGTTGTGAATAGTTTGACCACCTTTTCCAATTATATGTCCAACTTGATCAGATGAGACAAGTAAACGAACAGAAACCGCTGCCTTTGGGGAAGCAACCTTAAGATCTTCATCACCTGGGGCCTCACTTGCAAGAAGTTTCTCATGCACCAGAAAGAGTGCATCTGGGGTAGGGCAGACATACTAACCAATATCTCCAAAGGCATCCAATTCATTGCTCGGGCTAAAAATTAATTGTACGTTACCAGTCGCTCTTCAGAACCCTGCATGCCTTTGCCAATTACAATCCTTGCTTCACTAGAAGCCATCAACTTCCGCATATTCTCACCACCTCTTCCAATGATTCTTCCTATTTTTTTCCCCGGGACACAAGTAACGATAGACAGTATCTTTTTGCCCGAGAGCGTAGGGAGCTCTCTCATCACCAGATTTCCTTCTCTTAGCTCCGCCATCAGCAAAACAGTATTCTTCTTCTTCATAGCGTCGTTTAACGTTGTTGATTGTCATCCCCACCATCATTATCCTAACCAACACATATACCGGTGTTGCATTTTTTGGTCAAAACCACTTTCCAAAATAATTGAGTTTTCAAATTATATATTTATTAGCTACTGGTACTTTTTCAGAAATCCTTAGTAGCGTAAGTGGAAAGTAAAAGTTTTGATGTTTCCCTCATAAAATTCCCATGGACCGTGGGACAGTCACCAGAATACCCAAACGAGAAAGCTTTTGACAATAATGGGCCTGATTAATAGAGTGGGCCCCATGACTTTAGCCTAATTTTCTTTAACAAAGAAAAATAAAACATGATTAAAAAGACAAGCTTAGGAAAGTGTCACTTTCACTGCAAGCTTTTAAAGGAAAAGACACACTCTCACTGCAAGCCCTTAAAGCAAAAACGTGATAATTGACCTCAGCACTTGTTAGGTAGGTTTTGAAGAAACTGATCTAGCCGAAAAGTTAGCAGAATATTTTTTGACAAATAAAAGTGTGGGACCCACTGTTAGGCACCGTCCTTCACCGGCAGAGTTTGAAAGTTTTGAAGTAAAGTATATTATTTTATTACTGTATAGTGTTTTCCCAAACATTATAAATAGGCCCAAAAACTCTTTAGGAAAAATCTTCCAAAACAACAAAACCATAATATATACAGATATATATGTTGTAAACTATAGCCGGTGCTCATAGGAACATTGCCTGAACCGAAAAGTTTTAATAAGATCGAGAAGATTGTTGCCTTGACCGGAAGGTCTTATAGATCGAGGAGATCTTGACGGTATTTGGTTGGTGCACACCACTGTACTATACTGCTGTTCCTGGAAGAAAATTTGACCTTGGGATCATTGCACCGGAGTAGATCAAATATTGCTTTAAACACAGGGTTTACAAACGCACAGTAGCTGAATTGAAAAATTTTAAATTATAGTATTTCAGCTTCTTTTTAGTTTTCTTTGTATTATATCTGTATTATTCCGAATTTAGCCATAGACGCCATCAATTTTAAAGCAATATCTTGATCTACCATGGATCCCGTAAGGACTCTTGGAGTGGACTATCTTAAGTTAGAAAATTTTGACGGTTCTAACTTCAACGCATGGTATCGAAAAATGATCTTCGGAATGCAACTTCTAAAAATCTACTATGTGGTTTCTGAGGAGAAACCCGACTCTGAAGAAGATTCTGAATTTAAAGCATCTTGGGCTAGAGATGGTCAATTCTACAAGAGTTATCTCTTTAACTGCCTGGCTGATCATCTAGCAGATGCTTACAACAAGTCTTTTGCAAAGAAAATCTGAAATGCTCTGGAGGATCAGTATAAGGATGAGGAGAAGCTGTTTAAATCTCACTTCATCGATAAGTTTTTAGACTTCAAGTTTGAAGACAACACTGAGGTTTTACCTCAAGTCAAAGAGCTTGAAAAACTTGTTATGAAGCTGAATGATGAAAAGATCAGTCTTCGTCAAACCTTCATTTCCAGTGTAATTATCAACAAGCTTCATCCATCTTCGATGTCATTCTTCACTGACATTCGGAGAAGGAAAAGACAAGTGACTCTGTCTGATTTGAAGAGGTTCATACGAATCGAGGACGAGATTCAGACTCGTACAAAGATTGAGCTACTTGTTAAGTAGAAGACGTTTACAAACATGGTGGCTACTAACTCTGAAAAGATAATAATTCATCTTTCAAGAAGAAGAAGTAGTTTTTTAACAAAAAGAAGAACCAGAATCCGAAGAACCTGAACGTTCAGAAGAAGGAGTTTAAGAAGAGTGGCAAATGCATCAACCGTGGGAAGCAAGAGCATTTTGCCAAGGATTGCAAAGCACCAAAGAAAAAAATAACACACAATATCAATCAAGTTGATGATTGTGTGGCTATGCTCTTCCAGGTAATAACTCCTAGAAACATCTCTGATTGGTGGTTAGATACATGTGCTACTTATCATGTTTGCTCCAATAGAGATCTATTCTCTTCTTATGTTGCTGCCAAAGAGAACATATCAATGTCTGATGGTTTTGTAGTTCCTGTTCTTAGAACTGGGACTGTGATGCTGACTCTCTCTTCAGGGAAGACTCACATTGAAGGATGTGAAATATGTTCTCTTAATTGCTAAAAACTTAGTTTTTGGAAGACTGTTATGTGATGCAGGTATGATGCTAGATCTTTAAGAAGGTAAAGTTGTATTATCCTTTAAAAAAATATTTTGACAATGCATATCGTACTGATGGCATGTAAAATATTAGTACTATTGCACCCAACTTGGTTCTAAATAAAGTATCTTCTTCTGTTTACTCCTCTATATTATGACATAATAGGCTAGGACATGTAAATTATAGAAAACTATCTAGAACAGAAAAATTAGGATTACTTCCAAAATATGGTGGTAAACTGGTAATAAACCTGAGAAGTGAGCAAAGCTGACGAGGAAGCCATTTTCAAGTGTCACAATGAGCACCAACCTATTGGATCTGATTCATTCAGACACTTGTGACTTTTAGAGCTTCGTCACTCGAGACGGCATGAAGTACTTCATCACCTTCATTGACGACCATTCTTACTTCTATCATGTTTACCTGCTGAAATTTAAAGATGAAGCCTTCGGCAAGTTTGTCGAGTTTCAGACTCGAGTGAAGAAGCAGCTTAAACTTCAGGTGAAAAGACTCAGGAGCGACATAGTAAGAGAATACCGATCTAAGGAGTCGGAAGCATACTTCAAAGAGCATGGAATCATTACAGAAACTACTGCTCCGTATTCTTGCAATCTAATGGGATTGCAGAAAGAAAGAATCGTACATTGACCGAAATGGTGAATTCGATGTTAATCACATCTGGTCTTCCTACCTGCTATTGGGGAGAGGTTTTACTGATGACAAACTGAATTCTGAATAGAGTACACTACTCCAAAACTAATAGTACTCATCATCAGTTATGGTTCGGATATCCAGATTTTTTGGATAGTCTTAAAGTGTGGGGTGTCTCGCATACGTTCGAATACCAGATATCAGAAGGCATAAGCTCGGACCAAAGGCAAACAAATATTTATTTTTTGACTTTGCTAGAGACAGCAATGCGTGCATGTTCCTGGACCTTGGAACCAACTCCATCATTAAAGCTCGAGATGCAGAATTCTTTGAGGATAAGTTTATCAAAGATAAATGCTTATTACTCAAAGATATAACAGAGAATGCTAGTATGTCAAATGCACCAGAGAAGCTAGTTTTGTGAGAAACTAAAAATATCAATTATGAAAGAGTTATCGAACTATCTTCCAAACGTGTCAGGAGACAAAAAGATTTTGGATATGACTTTATCACATATAATATGGAAAGAGATTCACAGACTTTTCAAGAAGCAATGCAATCAACAGACGTACTTCTTTGAAAAGAAGTTATAGAGGATGAGATAAATTTATTAATCCAAAATCACACTTAGGAGCTGGTGAATGTACCTGAAGGTGCAAAGCCTATCAGTTGCAAATGGATCTTCAAGAAGAAGTTTCGTCTTGATAGTACTATTAAAAAGTACAAAGCAAGACTGATGACGAAAGGATTATCTTAGAAAGAAGATATAGATTTCTTTGATATATATGCACCAGTTTGCAGAATCACTATCATCAGAGTGCTTATCGCACGGGTAGCAATAAAAAGATTTGTCATATATCAGATGATGTGAAGATTGCCTTTCTCAATGGAGTTCTCACGGAATAGATCTACATAGAGAAACTAGAAGGACTTGATGC
Source organism: Asparagus kiusianus (assembly GCA_022839385.1). Classification (NCBI taxonomy): domain Eukaryota; kingdom Viridiplantae; phylum Streptophyta; class Magnoliopsida; order Asparagales; family Asparagaceae; genus Asparagus; species Asparagus kiusianus. The sequence goes on along the minus strand of BQKN01061190.1, from coordinate 67,544 downwards.
TCTAGCTGGTAAAGTTTGTAAACTTACTAAGCCTTTATATGGACTTAAGCAGGCACCGAAACTCTGGCATGAGAAGATCGATGGGGTTGTTCGTAATAATGAGTATCAAGTTAGTGAATCTGACAATTGTCTATACATCAAGGTCGCTGAAGAAAATATGATGGTTATCTGCCTCTATATGGATGATATGCTGATCATTAGGAGTGATTTGGAGATAATAATATCTACCAAGAAATTTCTTTCAGCACAATTCAGCATGAAGGACATTGGAACTGCGAACGTGATCCTCGGAGTCAAAATTATATACTCTGAAGAGGGCATTGGATTGTTTCAATCTCATTATGTCGAGAGCATGCTAAGAAAATATGGCTACAACGACCTGTCAGAACTATCAGTGATATATGATTACAACAAGAAGCTTCGACTGAACACTGGAAGACCAGTAGAGCATCTAAGATACTCAAAATCATTAGGAGTATTATGTATGCGAGTAGCTGCACAATGCCAGATATAGCATTCGATGTAGGAATGCTTAGTAGGTTCACAAGTAATCCTAAAAAGCTTTATTAGGATGCTATTCGATTGATGAGATACTTGAAATGAACTACAGGTCTGGGGCTATTCTACATTGGATATCCGGCTGTAATCGAAGGCTATTTAGATGCGAGCTGGTGCTCAGAATCAGATGAATACAGATCTACTGAAGGATTTGTCTTCACCATGGGTGGAGCTGTCGTCTCATGAAAGTCTAAGAAGTAGACCATGATTGCACAGTCATCGATGGAATCTGAGTTTTTTGCACTATGTACTGCGGGAGATGAAGCTGAATGGCTCAGTTATTTTCTCCGAGACCTTCCATTAACAGAATTGCAAGGCGTAATTATTATCTATTGTGATAATCAGGCGGCGAGTGCTGTGGAAGCGAACTCGATATTCAATGGAAAGAAGAGGACCATTCGTCTGAAGCATGGCTATTTGAAAGAACTTATTTGTCAATGAGTCATCTCTGTGATTGACGTCCGGTCTTCAGAGAATATGGCTGATCCTTTGACTAAGAGTCTGAAAAAGGACATAGTCAAAAGAACATCTACTGGAATGGATCTTAAAGTTTTGTAAGTCTTACAAATACTTACCATGTACATCAAGTTATTAGTTTAAATCCTATGCTACTAATAATAAAATAATTGGTTCAAAAGTTAAGTAGGATTTACAAAGTTTGGTGAGACTTACAAATACTTACCATTTACATCAAATTATTTGTTCAAAGCTTACGCTACTAATGACAAGATAAATGGTTCAAAAGTCAAGTAAGATTTAAGAGTGAAATCTTATCATTGTAAAGAGGATGGCTATTAAGCCTTAATGATTCTAAAGCATTTCGGATGCGGACTGTTGGATAGGTAATATGCCTAAAGGACTCACCGATAATCCTATCATGTAAAGAGGTTGGCTGTTAAGTCTTAATGAGTCTAAAGCATTTCGAATGCGGGACATTAGATAGGAAATACGCCTAAATGACTCACCTAGAATCCTATTATGAGAAAGGAGGACTTGTAGGCCTTAATGAGTTCAAAGCATCTTGGATGCGAGATGTTTGATAGGAAACATGCCCAAAAAACTCACCTATGACTGGGTGGAGATTTAACCGTCTTCTATGATGTCTTGTGGAAAGATACATAAAGTCCTAGCAGAAACCAGAATATACACATGGTCATAAATGTGCAAGACAAAGGCAAAGGCAAGTGTGGTTCAAAGTGAAAACTACCACAGATAAGTTTGATCTTGTGTGATCCCTGGATTTCTAGACATGTGCTGGTTCAAGTCCCTGTGACACCATGCGTCTACTTTTTATTCAGTTGGTCTAAAGGGGATTCAAGTCCTTGTGATATCTACCTTATGCACAATGATTGAAACAACGATACTATTACACGACACTAGTTTAAAAACTTGTAGGGGATTGTTGGATTTTTTGGTCAAAACCACTTTCCAAAATAATTGAGTTTTCAAACTATATATTTATTAGCTACTGATACTTTTTTAGAAATCCTTAGCAGCGTAAGTGGAAAGTAAAAGTTTTGATGTTTCCCTCATAAAATACCCATGGACGGTAGGACGGTCACCAGAATACCCAAACGAGAAAGTTTTTGACAATAATGGGCCTGATTAATAGAGTGGGCCCCATGACTTTAGCCTAATTTTCTTTGACAAAGAAAAATAAAACGTGATTAAAAAGACAAGCTTAGAAAAATGTCACTTTCACTGCAAGCTTTTAAAGGAAAAGACAAGCACACTCACACTCACTGCAAGCCCTTAAAGCAAAAACGTGATAATTGACCTCAGCACTTGTTAGGCAGGTTTTGAAGAAACTGATCCAGCCGAAAAGTTAACAGAATATTTTTTGACAAATAAATGATGATTTAGAGTACTCACTGTCTCTTGATGATGTAATAAAGGGATTGTATGATAATCTGTTAACTTTAGAACATCCGGGGGTTATTGCCACATTAACTGCTGTTTGTTGGAAATTTGATGTAAAAAGACAATGAAAGAAAATTTGACTTGTATTCTCTCAAAATCGATTACAATTTGGATTCCGATTACAAAAGAGAGGAGAATGAATTTGATTCTCCCCTTTGTTTAAAACTGGGTTCTTCACGATGGCGATGGAGTGCCTCCCTCGAATGCTCGCGTCGAGTTTGCTCTCCGTTGACGATCCGAACGTCTTGATTCACTGGAACGATGTCTTCTCCTTACGATTTAACGCTGTGGAGAACTTGCGTGGTAAGTCTTAAAACTCTGACCGAGTTTAGAAGAACTTACAGGGCAAGTTTGAAACTTTGACCGAGTTTAGAAGAACTTGCAAAGCAAGTTTTAAAACTCTGGACGAGTTGATAACTCAGATCGAGTTTGAAACTCTATGAAAGAGTTGATTTAAACCGAAAGTTCGGTTAATAAGCCAAGGCCGAATAATCTCAAAGGCTTCAATAAAAGCCTTCCAAAATGATTCCAGAGCTCCTTCAAGTCACTGATCTCCAAAGCTCCTTGTTGCTGCAGAAAGTGGCAAGATGCCCGATCAAGGATCCCCAAAAAGTCAGCCAAAAAAGAGGATCTGAACTCAGTTGAGTTTTGAGGTATTTATAGGGGATTAAGGGTGTAACCGCCCCCTTAAATATCTCCTTAATAAGGGTTTAATGGGGTGTAACTGCCCCCCCCCCTCAATCTCTCCATGATAGGGTAGTGATCCCTTGAAATCTTGGGGAGAAAACGGTTCTGGAACCGCTCAAATCGTGCTTGAACGAGTCAAAACGCTGAAAATAGTGTTCTGGGTCCGAACTGTGCGTTTCTGGACCTGAAACGCAGAGTTGGGCCTGAAAACGCACAGTTGGGCCTGTAAACGCACAGTTGGCCTGAAAACGCACAGTTGAGCCTGTAAACGCACAGTTGGCCTGAAAACGCACAGTTGGGACATTTTAGGCTGAAAACGCACAGTTGGCCTGTTTCAGGTTGAAAACGCACAGTTGAGCCTGTAAACGCACAGTTGGCCTGTTTCAGGCTGAAAACACACAGTTGAGCCTGTAAACGCACAGTTGGCCTGTTTCAGGCTGAAAACGCACAGTTGAGCCTGAAAACGCACAGTT
>BQKN01061190.1:35167-57406 GCA_022839385.1 Asparagus kiusianus | reverse complement strand
CATTTTAGGCTGAAAACGCACAGTTGAGCCTGTAAACGCACAGTTGGACCGTTTTAGAGATTAACTCTGCGTTTTGATGTTGAAAACGCAGAGTTGGGCCGTAGCTCGGCGTTTTGATGTTATATCACAAGGATAACCTTTGCGTTTTGACGTTATAACGCTGGTTCGACCCGTGTGTTTTGACTCTGTAATGCAGAGGCGAACCTTAGGCGGGCTAGGTGAGCTTCAGGCTAAGTCCAATGTTCTGACGAAGTTCGGTCTTGCAGACGGACTTCAGAACATAACTTGCTACGAAGAACAGGTCATAACTTTCAAACCGTAAGTCGGAATTGGACGAATTATATATGAAAATCGGCTATCTCGACGAGACAGAGTCGTCAGATTGTAACTCCCGATGTTGATTGTGAAAGCTGTTGAATTAGGGCTTTCATTAGTTATTGTGAAGGTCGTCAGATTGTAACCTTCTACGTGGAAATCCTCAAATTGTAGCCTTCTGGAAGTCGTTAGATTGTAACTTCCATCATCGGTGTTTGATGGGGAATCAACTATCTATTGTGATTTTTAGACAGCCTACAACTGCCCTTGAAGCACCATCGAAGTATAATTGCCATACTTGTTGGTGCGATGTAGTGTTAACCTCGTGGGTTTGATCCGGCAAGTCATCATATACTTCTGCCGTATCCGTTGTCGGGTTTGCCGCCAAAAGATCACAAATCGCTTGTCCTTTGATCGACTTCTGCTGTTTGAAGTGCAAATCATATTGGGACAAGAGAAGGACCCACTTCGCTAGCCTCCAATTCATAGAGGCCGGTATCTAAATGAGTTCGATTCCCCCTCGGCCTCTCCCCATCAGTCAAATACTCGCCATATTGGCTGAAGAACTGCGGGAAGCAAGTGGAAAATACCCAATACTTGTGGATCTGTAGCTGCTTCCTGACTTCAAGGAATCCTCGCCCCTCCCACCTACCATTCTCAAACAACTGTCGTAGGGGAACAGAACGATCTGTGGTGTTAGGTACCGACATCATATCAGAACGATGAAGGACGAACCAAGCCATCAAATAAGTGTATGGAAGCTCCACCTTAATAAGAGGAATCCGAGCTGACGGTACACCTTCTTTCTGTGTGAAAGCACTAGAAATCTGTCGAAGCCCTCGATGAATGTTAGCTACCATCACCGGAAGAAGCGAAAGTTCTTTTTTGTAGGCAAGCTGAACCGCTAGGTAGAGCACTTCCAATGGCAAAATGTCACTGGACTGATACGGGACCACACATTTCTTTAACCAGATAGCGAGGTAACCGGCAAGAAGGGTCATCGGCTGAATCGATGTGGTCGCATGCCATAAGAATGATTTAAACTTGGTCCCTGCAGGAAAGCCACTCTCGGGACTGCTAATAGTATAAGAGTGAGCGTTAATCTTCTTCAGCAGACCATTAACCTCTGAAGGAGTAAGCGTTGCCAACTCACAAATAGCCTCGCCAGAATTGCTCTCTAGATTTCTAAACAAGTAACACGCGAACTGCTTCAGGCTCACCTGTGACTTAGTCCTCTTCGCTAAAGGCTCAGACTGCGCCAAAGCAATATGGTAGTGACCTGTGAGATCCCATAAAGTCTTATAGAGGTTGGGCATACGGTCCTTCAGCTGACTCAACTCATGGTTGGAGGGAAAGTACTCCTGATATAACATCTGGCCCATGGGCAAACCAGAAATCTTGTGCATCTCATGGAGAGCCAAGCCCAACTCTCCGTGCCCGGTCAGGAAAGTGTTCGAATCCGGGTTATAGAGCTCGTACAAAGCGAAGAAATGTTTAGCGCTGACGGGTAAACCATACATGGTAGAACGAATAGCTGCATATAGACCACAAGCGTGCAACTCCTCGTTCCATCGGCTTAAGACATAGTTCGTCATACGAGCCCACCAAAGCCTATCTGAAGAATGGACCCAGCCATAGAATCTGTGGCGCAACGCAGGCATCTCCCGTCCTAAGTCGGCGAGACAATTCTTCAAAGTAGAAGCAGAAGCAAGAAACTCGTTACGCGGCGGTGTATCCAGCCCCAATACTCCAGGACGCAATCCAATGATATGACTCCTGCTCGAACCAGGAGCTGCCTGATGAGTAATATAGCCACAGTGAACACTCTCATGCTCCTCTGTCAAACGCCACGACATCTCCCGTGTCACGGCCTGACACCTGAGCTCAGTCAATGAGCGGTGACGAGAAATCTTAGGCAAATATAGAAAACCCTCGTCATCTTTATGAAGCCACTGCTCGGCATTAATAAACATTGCATCAGGATCTTTAACAGAGTCACCGAATAAAAAGTCAGTCTTCCTGAGAGGCTGAACAGAGCTGGTATCCTTCACGAAAGGCGCATCAGTAATTAACTGTCGAAGAACTCGATGTCCACCTTCCTTCACCACTTGGGCAACCTCTGTCAACGTGCCCGAAGCAAACTGAGGAGTAAGTTTAATAGGTGAAAAATCATCAGAGGTCGAATAATACTCGTCACGACGCCCGTCCACTGCATGAGATGAGAACGCTCCAGAGGGATATTCCACTGAAAACAAGCAATTAAGCGTTTGTTAGTCTCAGTTATAAAAGGAAGTTGAACTCATCTTACGAATGGGTAAGATAGAGTCACTGCCTTATAAAGGGTGAGACGATTTGGCCACATTATGCATTCATAAGATAGGGTATATCAACAATATATCCCTGCCTTATAAGGCACAATGCAGTGTCAAAATGCCCCCTTTATTTACTTTGAGATATGGTTTTGACCAAGCAAAACCTATCTTTTAAAACGTTAATCCTCACCAAGGAGAATCAAGGCTCTTCCCAATTGTCTCACCAAGGAGAACAAAGCGGGGATAAAGGATTAATCTACAAATCTCAAAATACGCCAAAAAAAGAGCTCACCAGTGTACGAGGGAAGCACGCCATCAGCCGACGCAGTAGGGGATTGACCTCTCGGGATATGCGACATGGTGATCTGCAAAATAAATCAGGGGATCAGATACAAAAAAAATTTCAGTTAGGGTGACAAACTCTAACCCTAAAATTTTACCCCCTCTTTATTGCAATTAAACCCCTCAGATCCAAATTCTACCCCCTGAAATATAAGCTCGGGGCGTCAAATCACAACCCTAACCTTCATATACAATCCCACAAATTCATTAAACATGAACTATGCCAAAATTATGGAAGATTTACCTGAGGAAAAGCTCGAGAATCCAACAAAAATCAGATCTTGAAGAAGGCTCGAACCGCGTGCTCGAGGGGCCTGAGAGAAAATTTTATATGGAGATTTTGAGGGATTTCTCAGTCTAAAATCAAAAGGAAAGATAGATCTAAGACAAATTTGAAGGTTTGGAGGAGAAAGGATGCACGAGGGAAGAGAAAACTCAAAAAAAATGGAGAGGGGGGCCCTAAAGAGAGGAAAAGAGGGTATTTTATAGTGTTGAACCAGCCTTGAACCGGATCAGACCAGACTAAACCGGACCAGACCAGACTGAACCGGACCAGACCAGACTAAATCAGTTCAAAGGAGGCTGAACCAGGCCAAACCAGGCTGAACCAGACCAAACCAGGATGAATTAGTCTGAACCAGGCTAAACCAGTCTTGAACCGGTCTTGAACCAGGTTGAACCAGTCTTGAACCAGGTTGAACCAGTTCTGAACAAGTTTGAACCAGATTTGAACCAAAATTCAAATTGGAGCTGAACCGAGTATCGAAACGACTTCAAATCAACCGATGGTTCAGTCCCTTATTTATTCATTCCTCTCCCACACATTCGGAAGGGTCGGAAGATTTTTTGAGCCTAATTACTACCTTTTTTGAGTCATTATCAGGCCGGTTCAGCTCATTCGGACCTGAAAAACACTCCGAAAAGTATATGAGTATAAACTGCTTCTTAGTACTCCAATAAGGTATACGAGTATAAACTATTCCCTATTTTTGTTGAGAAGTTTCTGGAGAGTATTTTTCTAAAAATATTCTTAAGGATAACTCAACAACACTCCGAAAAGTATAAGAGTATAAACTATTTCTCAAGACTCCAGCAGACGTACGAGTATAAACTGTGTCAAAACGCCGGACAACGCGTTGCAAATGAAGAATCAACGCCAACAATCGATGGTCGGTTCTATGTTGAAACAGCAAACACGAGCTAAAGATCAGAAAATTAGGAATTAACTTCAAGTTCAAAATTCCGACAACGGTCAGACAATAAATACAGTACCGGAACCCTTGCAGACATTCGACAAAACACCGAATAGCCTGGAGAATTGAAAGAATCAAGAATAGAAGCCATTTTAAGGTCCCGTTACACCGATTGAAGGTTGGGACAATTATATCCAAAGTATTCCAGACTCTTCTATGAAAGAATGAGACTGAAATACTTTGGAGGGGGTATCTGTAGGCGTATAAAACTGCTTATAGGTCCCTTAACACAGCTCGGCACGGTGATTCAACAAACCAACGAACCATTGGACGATATATCCAAGCATGATCGTTAGACCACAACACCGAAGCCAAGTGAGGCGCGACGAAGCGGATTAATGAGGCGACGAGGTTAACGAACCGCACGCAAACAACGGAATACATCCAATCACGTGCCCAATCAAGCTAATGGGTCGATGAATCAACGAGTCATCCAACCGTAGAGTCCACCACATCAAACAAGATCGGGAGCGGACTCGAACTCGAACACCAAAGCGGATTTACTACCAAATCAAGATCCGGACTGCCAAATCAGAGTCCAGATCAACAATGAAGTTCGGATAAACCGCGAAACCGAAAAACGGGCGAAGAAGCAAACACCTAGAGGGCTCGGCCAAAACCGAGCCACTCCTAGGTGGCTCGGCCAAAGCCGAGCCACCTAGGTGGCTCACCGAGCCACCTCTTGGTGGCTCGGTGGCCGAGCTACCTAGGTGGCTCACCGAGCCACCTCTTGGTGGCTCGGTGGCCGAGCCACCTAGGTGGTCGAGCCCAGATCTGGGCCCAGATCTGATCTGAGGTGCCTATAAATAGACTTGAAGGCTCATTGTTTAAAAGGTTGGATTTTTGGTTGAACTTTTGAGGGGAAACTCTGCTAGATTGAGAACTAAACTTCGGAGTTTTGGAGCTTTGAAGACTCAGACTTTTTAGATCTGGTTCTTGGCGATCATCCACACCAAATAAGACAGGAGTTCGAGAGAGATCAGATCTGAGATCCACACGGTCATCCTCCGGATCAAAACTTAGTTTTTGATCCCGAGAAGAGTATCGATTTCGCTTGGTCGATTTCGATTACTTAGGGCTATTATTTCCTTGGTGAAATAATCCCCTCGGCTGTTATTTCCTTCGTGAAATAACACCCGTCATACCGTGTAGATCCGACCGGATCAAGATCGCGCGGTGGTCCACGGATTAACCCCGGCGCAGGCAAAGAACCCACACAAGCAAGAGACCGTAAAACAGGATCTTGTGATTTGTTCCAGAAAAGAAAAGTTGTAATCTTTTAAGATTCTTTTTTGATTTTGTTGTAACCGGATCTTATAAAAAGACCGAATCTTTTGTAACCAATAAACTGTTGCTCAAGAAAACAATGACATCAATGAAAGCAATTTTTCTCGCGAACAAGTGGGCCAATGCATTATAGTCCACAAAACTAGAAGTCCTCTTCTTTTTAGTAGCGAGAAGTACACTTTCCTCAATTTCAATTTGCTTCTCATTGTCTTTGTGAGTAGAACCTTATTTCTCAGGTAGTACTTTCCATTCTTTAATTTGATTTGTTGAGTTTCATTTAATTTCTCTTCATCCTCATCCGGGAAGTTTAGTTCATCCTCTGAATCGCTTCCTAGAGTTATAGCATGACAAGTTCTATGTGGTATTTTATTCATATAGACGCTCTCTCTTAAACTCTTCCTTTAAGTATGAAAGAAGAATGGCCATGTTGCCATCGTTGATCTGTTGTTGTACCCATTTATTAAAACCATAACATTGATCAATTCGATGGCCCAATTTTACATTAGATTATCAACCAATGCTACCTCACTATAGTTTTTAATAGGAGGTAATGTCAAACCTATTCTTCATGGCTCGAAAGAACATAAGTTTTACACAATTTATCTTGAAGTAGAATAGGTTATCTATCGGCCTTGCGATACTTTCCTTTGCATCTTGAAAATTCCTTGTCGATTTTGATGGATCCCTTTTATGAAAATTTTGGCCATTATATTTCACATGCAAAGGGTTGAATGTTTGTCTTTCATTTGTTTGATCTGTCTTTGAATTGTATGCTTGTGAGAGTTCTGTGACTGTTTTAGCAGTGTGCTTGCAATATTGTCAACCTAATATTGGAGTGTTTTGATTTGATTAGACTGGACATCTAACATTCCTTGCATTTGAAGGAGTACATGCAACACTTTGCTTTAGTCTGATATTCCATTCGTGGAGGATCCTTGTAGATTCACTGCAACTGATTTTTTAGAACTCTGATAGGAGGATTCTGTGTCAAAGTCTTTGGGAAAAGCATTCCTTTCTCAGATGATATGCTCAAACTCATCCTCATCAAGGCTATGAGAGATAGCACTGCACACTTCTACTATTGTTTCCTCTTCCATGTTGTCGAGGGTCTCTTCTTTAGCTTCTGGAGGAAAAAAGTCTTTTAATAAAACCGACTTCCTTTCGCCCTGAACATATTCTTCAAGGGAATCTATGTACTTCTGAAGTGCTGATTTCGAATCAGCTGGTTTTACTATTTGTAGGCAGTGAAAATTGCCTTAGAAACAGAAGCTCGTCTGATGACCCCGCCCGCCAACAGCTTGGGCTCGCTTGCATTCAGCAAGCCCAGCAAAGCTCGCCTGCAAGCCCGGGCGAGTTGCCAACACGCTCTACTCGTAGTACGAGCCAAACATCTTCTGTTTATTGAGCTCGCCCGCAGAGCCCAATCGCCTCCTTAATGAGCTCGCTCGTAGATCTCAGCTTCTCCTGTTTGTTGAGCTCGCCGTAGAGTTTAACCCCGCTTGCTTGTTGAGCTCGTCTGTAGAGCTCAACCTTTCCTGTTTATTGAGCTTGCCCGTAGAGTTCAACCATGCCTGCTTATTGAGCTCGACCGTAGAGCTCAACCTCGTCTGTTTGTTGAGCTCGCCCGTAGAGCTCAACTTTGCCCCCTTATTGAGCTCGTCCGTAGAGCTCAACCTTGCATGTCTATTGAGCTCGCCCGTAGAGCTCAACCTCGTCTTCCTATCGAGCTCACCCGCAGAGCTCAATCTCTCCTGTTTATTGAGCTCGCCCGTAGAGCTCAACCACTCCCAATTGGTAAGATCGCCCGTAGAACTCAACCTCTCCTTGTACTATTGAGCACGCCTACAGAGGTCGATCATGCATGTTTATTGAGCTCACCCGTAGAGCTGAAGCATCGCCTGCTAGCTAGACTCGCCCGCATGAATCAAGCTCGTTAAATCATTAACCTCGCCAGTATGAGTTCAACCTCGCCTGAATGCTTTGCTCACCCGCATGAGCCAAGCATGCCTGCAGGGAGTTCGCTCGCACGAACTCCACTTTCCAACGAATGTCAGCTCATACGTTAGAGGGGCCCGCCAGTCGACCCCATATTCACCAAGCTCGCCTGAGCATTCAGACAGATCGCGAGCTTGCCCATAGCTTTGCCAGCCTCGTCTAAGCAATGCAAGCGAGCTGCTTGCTTGTAAAAGTGGGCCTACCCACTTTCCACGTCCTAGGTGATGATGAGGCATGGCTCTCACCACCCCTATAGTGGTCACATCTCACTGCTAGAAGAGGGCATGGTGTCCCTCACCCATTGGTGGTCATATCCCACAAATCAATGGATGAACCATGCCATCCCTTACCTATTTAAAACCATCTTCATCCAACGTGAAGGAGGCTGGAGGCTTGGCATTTGATTGAGGCTGGAGATTTTCATACTCAAGGCTATTCCATCAGAGACTGAGGTTGGTGGTTGATTGGCTGGGACTTGGTATTGCATTAACAAGGCTTTTCAATAAGTGACTTGTTTCATTTGCTTAGTAGAACATTCCTATCTCTTTACTTGGATTGTTGAAATAGACTCAATCTGAACCCTTAGATTTGAGGCTCATCAGCTCTCTGCAAATCTTGCATTGTAGCTCTCTCCAAGCTCGCGGCTTTGATATTTTTTAAGCTCGGGTACAGTCGAGCTCAATCACTCCGGAGCCTCTACTACGCACAGAGGCTCTAACCGCAGCTTCGATCGGATCATCCAAGGGAAGCAAACTCAGTGCGAGCACCGAGGGAGGCATCCTACCATTACCAACGAACCCACGTTAAACAAGGAGGGCCATTCCCTTCTCCTCTATTGTAAACATTGATTGTAGTTTATAATAAGCTATTCTTATAAATACAAATGATCTCTCAAACAGGAAGTCAATTTTTACGTCCAACAGAAGATGGCAACCACAGTAGGAGAAACCGTTCATTCTGATGAATTGGTTGTGGCGCAGTTCGACAAAGTTGCGGAAGGGACGACTGTTGAGTACTTTATGATTGAGTTCGACCAAACAAAGTATGAAGAATACTTGTCTTCTTCCTCCTCTAGTAGCCATGCATCACGCAAACGCTACAGAGTCGTGTGTGTGGCCCGACCCCAAGTGGTCGAGGCAGCCATGCCTGACAGCTCTACCCGAGCTAAAGGTAGGGGTTTTACCTCCCCAAAGTCAGCTAAAGCCGAGCCGACGAACAACCAAGCTAGCCAAAGGACTGCTCGATGGGTTCCCAAGCAGCCTGCACGGTTCCCCATGTAAGAGGAGACTATGGTGCATGTCGGCGCGGACCACGCCTTCACCGTCAACATGAATCCCCCCTCTTCAAAAGAGCCAAGCGATGGCGACGAAGAGCTCTCGCCCGCCAAGAAGATCTGGTCAGTCGACCGACACGAGGACTCCGGTCGACCGAAAGCGTGCAAGAGCAGAGCCTGTAAAATTAACACTCTGGTCGGTCGACCGAAGCCATTGGTCCGGTCGACCGATGTCGGGATTTTCAGTTTCCTAATTGATTTAGGATTCTGTTTAGGGCTGGGTTTATATATATTCCCTAATATGTTTTTAGGGTTATGTTAACATGAAAAAAAGAGGGTTTTGACGGCACTTTGAGATTAGAGATCTTAGAGAGAGAGAGAGAGAGGCCTATTGCGAGCATTGTAATCTTCTTCAATTAATCAAGGAATTGTATGGTGTGGCTCCCGAAGACGTAGGTACGTTACCGAACCTCGTTAAATCTGGTGTGTTCCTTCTTGTTTATCTTTTCTGTAATTTTTCTTTTATTTGCGTTGATTTTCCTACTTGTTAAACTTTTAGCACAAGATCCGAAAGGGCACGAGTTCGATTGATTGTTTCGAATCTCCAACATGCAGAGACTCGAAAAGAATACAGAGAGTTTGTATTGAGTGAAAAGACTAAGGGGAGTATAAAGACTCCAAAAGAGTGTAGAGACTCTGGGGGGTACAGGGATTTAAAAGAGTGTGGGGACTCTAAAAGAGTGCAGAGACTCAGATTTGGGGGGGAGTATAGGCACTCCAAAAGAGTGTAGAGACTCTAGGGGGAGTACGGATACTCCGAAAGAGTGCAGAGACTCTGGGAAAGTGCAGGGACTCTGTATTTATTTATTGGTTTTTTTAATTGGCAGCCGGTAAGAACAACTCCTTTTTCTCTCTTTTTTTCTTCTTTGGGTTGAAGGTTTTGATGGAGGCCTTGATGGATGTGTTTGTAGTAGTCATGGGTGAAGTTGGGCTGGGATTTCCTTAAAGAGAATTTTTATGTGTGGCTAGACCCTTTTTTGATGAAGAGATGACAAGGAGCATATACCTAGGCCTGCTGAGAGAGAAAAAGGAGGCTGAGAATTTTTCTTGGTCTTTTGTTTTTGGAACTGGCAGAGAGAGTGAGAGTGAGAGAGAGAGAGAGAACCACTCCAGATTTTTTTTCCCCTTGATGATGGGGGGTATATATGTGGATAGTGATAAGATCAAATTCAAACATAAATCCTTTATCTGTTTGATCCCTCTACTTGTTAAGCGGTGGTTTAGATCCAAATCCTCCACTTTAGCTTCTCTTTCTTTTAAATTGGACTAGGTTTTATACACGTGTAATGCACGTGGTTAGATATCATGATTAACTATTTTTTGATTTTTTTCCTAACTGAAGTTTGTTCATCGGTTCCACTTTAATAGTTTGTGCTTACTTTTGTCTCTAAAATTTATCATTGCGATTATTTATTTTCTTTGATGTTTGTTTAAATGGGCTATATCTAACTTAAATTTTCATGCTGATATTTGATTGATAGAATACAAATATAATCTGGAGCTAATTTAAATTTTTATATTATTGGACTAATATAAAACCAAACTTTACTTGAGAAAGTATAGCGTTGCGAAAATGAAAAATATTGAAACAGTGTTATACAAGAAAAGTGAATATTTAAAACTAATAAGGCAAGGTGATTAATTAAAAGTATGCTAAAACGATACAAAATAGAATATAAAATTTATTCCCAATCATTAATAGACTTCATAAAAATTATAAACTAAATATTAATGCTAGCTCTAGAGTATGCTTTTATATAATAAAAGCATCCACATAAGCATATAAAAGTACTAAAAAAGTTCATGAACCCCCTTTCTAAAGATTCCTAGTTTCATTCAAAACAATTAAACTATTCTATAAAATATTTAGAAATATTGTCTTTTATTCCTTTTATTTTATTTTTTTATTGAGCTAAGATCATTCTTTCTTCCCCTTTATCTTTTTCCTTGGCAATTCTAGAATAGTGTCTTCATCATTTACATCGATTGTGACATCAGGCTGGAGTTGTATTTTTGTACTGTTATCTTTCCTAAGCTTGTTATTCTTTGATCTTCTCGTTTAACTTCATAAAGAAGTAAAGTGTATTTCTGATGTTCAACACAAACTTTTTGATATACAAACTTTGATTTTTTTTCCTATTTTAATGAGAATAAATTTTAATTTCATATATATAAAATTATTGGTGTTCCAAATTTATTACTTAAATAAGATCAGGAACTACCTCTTTTTCATCTATAATGAATTCTTCTGATATGCATCCAATAAGAGTTTCTATTATGTCAATAACGTTACTTTTACTCTATCCCTATCGTTTTTTACGAAGATCTGAACTAAATACATGTATTTTCATTAATAATTTGCCTTAGATTATAATATTAATATTTAATTTCTTTAGTATTTGAAGGACAAAGTATAAAATTTATGAATACTTACTAATTTTTTTTATATCTTCCATGAAGAATTCTTCTTTGATTGAGATAAAGTTGTTAATTATTCTTCGATGGAACTCAGTCAGTGCTTTCTTTATTCATTTTGTCGCTTTATCATTTGTAATGGAAATAACTTGATTCTTTTGAATGATATCTTTGAACATTCTGATAGTTTCTCCATATGTAATTCCTTATATTATTTTACCTTATAAATATTACTAACATCAGAGATTAATATTTCTAAATTATAATCAATCGATGCTAAGCTATTATATTATAGTCTTTTATTATTTTTATGGATATAAACATCTATCAATTAAATGTTACTAATATATTTTTGCTGCTTCAACTTATTAGTAAAATTATATGCAATTACTTTGACTTATATGATGACAATAATTTTAAAGCTATCATATTTTTTTAAAAATTTTATTTCTTGACCGAATATTTTTAATCATTTCTTACTTTTGTTTACTAGCATTAATTTAGACTACTTTTAGATGCTAAAAAGGGATAATAAACTCTTATGGTTTTGAACTTTAAGGGTGTGATTTATAATTTTTAAAACTTTGGGAGTATTTTTAAAAAAATTACTTTTAAGTTTGGCAGTTGTAACTTCTATGTTTCATGTGTCGGTAGTAATTTTTTAATGTCAAAATATTTCCTACAACTCTAAAAATTTAAGCATTCTTTTTGCGATTATTAAAATTGTAGATAAATTTTTGAAAAACTTAAATATCAATAGTCTATAATAATTTTCAGATTTAATGTGTACTTGTTAGAATCTTTAAAATTTTAGAGTTTTTTGTGATTTTAAAATTTTGAAGAAGTCCTTTTTTGTAATTTTTGTAACTTTAAGGTTAATTTTGGTAAATTTTTTATTTTTAGGTGCATGAAAGTAATCTCTCGAATTCATCTTTTGTTATTTATAAATTTTAAAATTTTAGAATTTTATGGTGGTTTTTTATAATTTAAACTTTTGAGGGTGTTTCTATAATTTTTGAGACATTGAATGTGTTAATTGGAAATTTTAAAGTCTTTAGAGGTTGCTATTAATTTCTTAATTTTGTGTTTGTTGTTCTAAGTTTGAAATGTTAAAAATTTTCAGGTGCATCATGCTAATCCCTTGAATTCACTTATGTTGTTTGAAAATTTTAAAATTTTATAATTTCAGGGTGCTTATTTGTAATTAAAACTTTTGAGGGTGTTTCTATGATTTTTTGAGATATTCAAGTGTTAACTGCAAATTTTAGATTATTCATAGACTGCTATTAACTTCTTGATTAATGTTTGTTGTTTTAAGTTTTAAAACGTTAAGATGTTTTTTATAATTTTAAACTTTTCAGAGTATTTTGTGTAATTTTAAAACTTTTTAGGTTTTTTATAATACTTCATTATTATAGTATATTAGCAGACGCTACGAAATTTTACGAAGTCGTCGAGGTTTGCAGACGCTACGAAATCTTACGAAGTCGTCGAGAGGCAGGCGATCGGAGATGCGCTCCAAGATGTCGACGGGCATCGTAGACCAGTCAGGACCTCGGCGCGCCTACGGTTGAAGATAAATCTCAACATTGCGATCATGTTTTTTTTTTTTGGCAGATTTTACTTATAATTTAAAGGAGGTTTTGAGGAGGAGGAGGAGGTTTGCTTTTATATAAGTAATTTACTTCTTCAAGCATTTAGTTTTTTTTAATACTAAACACACGTTTGGAGATTAAGTGCTTAAGTAGAAATAGGAGAGAAATTAAAATTTTCAAATCAATTTTATTGATCGATATACTCACCTTTGAAAGGTTATTCGATAACGCACTAACTTTCAAAATATCAGGAAACTCTCCTTTAGAGTGATTATCAGAAAACTCCCTTTCATTTTAAGATTTTATCTAAAAGTTCCGTAGCGATTTTCATATTTTAGTGGGGTAAAAATGTAGATTAATATCTTTAGAGGAAAACAAACATATTAATTCATGGCTTCATCGCGTTAACGATTAAGGGAAAAAAATGTAATGCCTCTAATCGTTCAATGAGAATTCCTTGAATAATATAGAAAAACTGTATAGCCTAGAAATAAATAATAATAATAATAAGTAGATTTTTGTATTTTCAAATGTTCTGTTTTACATATATTACAGCTGAAGGTAATGCAACAGCAAGTAGTTTGATGATGCTCACAACAGTAGAATGATGCGCGTATTACATATCAAAATGTTGTTTAAGCGGAACAACAATTAACTTATTGCTGCAACCAACTGGCCCTGCTTTCCATTTCAAACAAAACGCGAAACAATCTCTTCGTTTGCCATTTCGAACAAAACGCGAAACAATCGCTCTGGATGGGAACGTTCACAGTAAAGAGAAGAGAAGGAAAGACTTAATGTGTAAAGCACTCCTTTAAAAGTTTGAGAAGATACTCTTTAGTTGAAATGCTACCTCTTTACAAGCATGCAACCTCCAGTGGATAACATCTTTTCTGTTAAGACTTAAATAGTGTTACACAAACAAATTGTGCATGCAACCTCCAGTCGATAACATCTTCTGTTAAGACTTAATTAAATTGTGCATGTCCACAGTCTGAAACGTGTGGTCTGAAAACCATACTTGAGTTTCAATTGCTCTATGCTATCAGCTGGTTAATAAAAAAATACAATTAAGAAAATTATTCCAATCAATCCTAAGTCTTAAACATGATCAATTTTACTTGAGTTTTTCAGAAGTTGAAAGATAACATTTCACCCTTCCATGACCTGAGCAAGCACATGAAAACAGCCCTCTTAGCACTCAGCATGATCCTCTTTCGAACAACAAACACAAACTGATCAACAGTCAAGTGACAACACTATGTAGAGTTTCCCAATCTCCGGGGGCAATTCGCCTGAAAATTTGTTGTTGTGCACGTATAGCTGAGTTAAACTCGTCGAGACCCCAATATCCGAAGAAATCCCACCAATAAAACCATTATCAGCCACATCGATGACTAATGCGTAAGGCAATCCCCATAATCCATCTGGAATTTTCCCAGCGAACTTATTCTGGCTAATCCTGAATCTCAGCAGAGACTTGCAACTTGAATAAGAATCAGGAAATTCTCCTGAAAAATTATTGTCCAAAGCAAGCAAGTATACTAGCTTGTTGTTCTGACATAAAAATCTTGGGAATTTGCCTGAGAAGTTATTTTCCGATATATCAAATGTGTCGAGAGGTGAGAAACGACCAAGAGATGCCGGGAAATTCCCAGAAAAATTGTTCTCATAAATTGAGAATCCCTTTAGGAACCGCATGTTCCCAAAAAATCAAGAAAAGTTTAAACTCGAGAAAATCCAACAATAATCTTCCCTAAAAAAATCATCAAAAAGCCCTAAATCAAGCAATCTAACCCTAAAAATCAAGCATCAAACAGCAAGCATCAAGCTTGGGGTCACGAGCTCTGAGATGGCCGATCTGAGAGAGAGGAGATGGCGGATCTGAGGGGGATCTCGGGTTTGGGGCGGCGGTGCTTGGGGTCACGACGAGAGAGGGAGAGGGAGTCGGGTTCTGGTTTGGGGAGAGATCGGGTTCTGCTTTGGGGAGAGAGAGGATGAGGGTTTAGGAGTTTAGAGGAACGAAGAAGAAAGGGTCTGGCCTCGTTTAGAGGAACGAAAAAAATCCCACCACTCGTCTGGGGAGATAGAGGAACGAAGAAATCCAACGGCCCTCCTCGTTTTCGCACGCTGCTGTGCGAAATTGTTTTCGCATCCGAAGATTCTTCTATATATATATATATATATATATATATAAAGGAGGATATGATCGGATTATTGAAGCTTATTTCTATTAATTAAAATTAATTAGGATAGGATACAATAATACGGTAATATCTTAAAGAGTCAAGGGTATTTTTGTCCATAGAAAGTTTTTCCCAAACTCCCTCTTTTATAGGTAGTATGATATGATATGATATGATATGATATGATTTGAAACAAGCCAATTACTTGCTTTAATGCATCTTAGTGAGAGAGAAAATATTAACAGCAAATATTGCCCAAGAAGTTCTTTGATAAGGCCTTTTTTTCTCTCTCTCTGATGATAAAATAAGCTTTGATAGCATTCACATAGTCCTTTTATTTATTTATTTTTATTTTTGGTGGGAGTTAAACACAATAGATTATATTAGGTTTCACTTGAATCTATCATGTGTATTATCAACTCTCACCAAATATCCTAATGTGATTTAAATTCTTCATCTTCACGGCCTCGGGCCTCTTCATTCTGCTAAAGCCGGATTATTCATTCGCTTTACAAATTTTACTATAGAGTTCAAAGCTTGCTGTGATTGGGCATAAGTCAAGTTGTAATGCTCCTCTATTATTTATATTTTTAAGGGGTTTTTGTTTTTAGGCCCAATTGTTTACTCCACTTTATTTTTAAACTAATTATAATATGGTTTTAGATACTTGCAACAGTAGTATTGTTTTAAGCATGTCTTACAGCCGTAAAGAACAAGTATACATTTGTTAATTACCATATTGTTTTAGATACTTGCAATGATAGTAGTATATATTGTTCTAAGCATGTCTTTCAGGAACCTAATGGTGGATTAATGTATTACAAATTCTCGTTTTTGGGGATATTCATGGTCTCAAAATTTCTTATCTGCCAACCATTTCCGTTGTTTGGCAGGGTATCATAGGCCAAATTTCTTCAGCGTTCTCTTTTAATACTCATGATTAATCAACAACTGAAGACATTACAGATTCATGTTACGCACGTACGTTTTCTGCAGTAAATGCGTACCTTCAGCCACAAGCCTGCGCTTGCTTACCAGTCACTGGTCAGCCATCTCCATGCCACGCTTACGAAGATCTATTTATTTGTCTTATTTTATTAATTAGTTGCATGTGTAATAACATTGTCTACGGCTACGCTATGTTTTCCTTAGCTGTATTGAGTAGCATATGCTTTTTCTCATGTATAATAAGCATATGGGAATCTGCTGAGCTCGGATTCCCTGACTCTGTAGTGGTTTGAGTAGTGGTATCTGAAGAAATTTATTTTAGATGCACGCCACTTGCTTCAAGTTTGTGAATTTTATTAATTTTCATCATTATGCATAAGATGGTCAGTTTGTGAATTTTATTAATTTTCATCATTATGCATAAGATGGTCATAAGGTAGAAGTTATTGAAATTACATTATAAAGTGCATGTTATGATTTCTTGATAAGTTTTTTAATTAACTACAACTTATCAGGCGAAGCTTTTGGCTAAAGTCATTTTGGGGCAGACATAACATAACGCCACAACTATTTGGTAAATATCTATTGTATTGTTGAGTTTTCAAATTGAGGGAGATTCTTTTTTTTTTTTTTCCACTCTCTACCTTTTGGCCGAAAAATGGTGTAAGTGGAAGCTTGCAGTAGAACATTTCTGGTTCTTGGTCGGAATTGTTACTGGGAAGATTTTATACTGCGTCTAACTTAATAGTTGGGACGAGAGTTCCTTGCTAATTGCGGCGCATACTTCATGTAGGTAACCTTATGTTATTCAAAAACCACATGAGAAGATCGAGTAACCTTCCAATTACTAACAGTACCCACCCAACTGTTAGATTTTCCGTTTGGATACAGGGATTTAATTTACTCGTACGCATAAACATACCCAGACATCGATCTTCAACTTGGACGATGACCGATGAAATTATGAATACTAGCTGGAGGCAGTGAGAGAGGTAGGCATGCATCTTCGGGCAGCCGCTGACTGCAAGAAAAAATCAAGAGGGAAAGGAAGGTAGGCATGTTACCTAGGGAGCCAGTAAGGGGGCCCCAAGCCTTAATATTTCATACGCAGCGGTATCCTATCACATCTGTTTTCTTGCAAGTAACAGTGACATGCATAAGTTAAAGCACATGATTTGGTTCCTGCCGTCAAGCTTAGCAACCACTCATTTTTTAACCTTCATTCATCCTTCTTCTTTGGTAGCTACCACAGTGACCCACCCACCATTAGCACTAGACAAAGAAAAGAAGAAGAAAGAGGACCATCTTTATTCTCTCCGGTCATGTCCATGTGTTGCTGCTGGATTTGCAGCCAACAACTGCACGTTGGTTCGTTCGCTTGGTGGTTCGATAAGTACGCGACGCTAACACACAACAGGGCCCAGGTCTTCATATTTCACCATCCTATAGGATATAGCTATGTTAAAATGCGTTGTTTGTGGCCTAGTTGGATGCTATGTTATACCTTGACTGATTGGCAACACGCAAACGTCTCTATCATCTCGCTGCAAAGCTGTATTGAGTCTGTAACGGTAAATCAAAGTGCCGATGCCAAGCATCGTTCAATCCCCCAGGCTAGGAATCAGAAGGAGCTTTAATACTGACTAATTGTGGCGTCCTTGGGATGTATAGCTACTTGTGCTGTGATCCCCACTCAGCTTTAAGGTGTGATTGGCAACTCAACATGGGGTTAGGATTGGTCATAGTTCCATTTTGAAAAAAATTGTGTTCAGGTAAACAGAGCCAGCTTTGGCCAGTTTTCCGAACACCAAATTTGGTCAATAAAACTGGGACACCCCGGACCATAACAAAATCAGTTTAGTTGAAAACAGAGCCACGATCAATTATCCTGACCCAATTTCAGGTGGTTGTCAAACACTACACCCTATGATCAAAAGTTAGTCAGGATATATTATCTCATTACCAGGCAGTCAGTTTCATTACTTTTTGAATACAGGTGGGTTTCGGTTTCTTTTGTGAAGTGAGTTAACTCACTTCTTGTACCTTGTGTTGTTTCTGTGGCTAAGCTGGTCCAGACTTACAAGAGTATATGTGATACTCCCATGTGAGGATGGCAATTGAGGCCTCTTCTCCTGACCTCACCCTTGATATCTTATGTTGTCCTACCTTTTTGTCTGAGCAATTCTCCACACATAGGCCTCTGAAGTTATATCTTTACTCTACAATTTTACACAACTCATTAACTTTCTGATACTGGCCAGATCATGTGGACCACTCTCCGACCTCTG
The DNA here is from genome assembly GCA_022839385.1 of Asparagus kiusianus. Taxonomy (NCBI): domain Eukaryota; kingdom Viridiplantae; phylum Streptophyta; class Magnoliopsida; order Asparagales; family Asparagaceae; genus Asparagus; species Asparagus kiusianus. Next base: position 39,137 of record BQKN01061190.1, on the reverse strand, counting down.
GCCTATTGACTGTACAGAATAACCAAAATTAGATGACATATGTGACTAGCTCCTCTTAAGTATTGAGTATGAGAAAGGAAGATTGAACCCTTTGTGACACAAAGTCTTGGTTGGTGATCTGTATTCCATGCGTAGGCTGTACATCAACATTTGAATTTAATGCTTCTCTGCGAGAAGAACAGTTGGAACTCGGGGTGGAAATGGTTCGGATATGGCCCAGATGTGATACTTATCATATTCATATCCGTTTGTCCTTTACGGATACAGATACGATATGCCTCGTTAAGGAAAAGTCATATCCATATTCGCTAAAAGCAGGCACAGATACAAATATACATGTGGACGTATATGTGGATACCAAACGGATATGAGAAAACAAAAAAATATTGAAAAAAAATATAGTTCGCATGCTACGAGAGAGTTCATTAATATGTTTGTTATATTTGGAAAGGTAGGATTGGAACTCTTGATCAGTTTGATCATCAGAATTAGTCTGAAATTCATTAATCTAAAGATTGAAACAAATTGTAGCTTTATGATCAATATATATTAGGATATTTCCGATATGAACTTGGATATTTCACTACAAAATCATATCCGTAACCACATCCTATCAATTGTAGATTTGAGCAATCATATATGTATTCTAACAAATACGGTTATGGATATTTTCACCCCTAGTTGGAAGTTATGTTGAGTATAGCTGAATTCAAGGCAAATCCCTCACTATAGAGAAGTGCATGCATGTATTACTTGTTGGATCTGAACCAAGAGTTACAGCTATCCCATCTCAATCTTATTTGTACTGTTATACCGACACTAGCTTAGTAATTCCTACGTAGTAAAACACTCGGTTTAATCGTTATATGTCTGGTACGGTGCATCTTTAAATAATGCCAGCATTTGTTATTGCTGATCCAGCTCATACATTACGACTTTGGACTATATTTGGCGAGTCAGGGCTATGCTCTAGCTGCTTCTTCCTGGGTTTTTTTGACACCTGCCATTGATTTGTCAACAATGGACTTTTCTAGTACGTACATATATACCACTTGCTAGTTTCCAGGAGCATTACAGACTATTAATTCTTGCTCAACTAATCATCGGCCTGGATGGTTTCCGATCAATTGATAACTGGACATATTCATCAATGTAGTACGCAATTGAAAATAATACACACAAGTATTTTGCATGTGCTTAGAGTAAGTAATATGGAGTGGATAGCGTAAACTGAACTCGCATCATTAGCTTGGTAATTTGTGTAAATAATTTGTTTATTTTTTTGGATCACAGGGAGTATTTTTGTAATAAGAAAGTTTTTAGTTTTATAAATTTTCACATGTTATATGTTTTGCATGGTGTCTTGTGCCTTAATTATTAATATTTTAAAGAGAAACACGGGTGAACCAAAAATCCTCTTTATAAAAATCAGCAAAGATATGAAATCAAATTAATTAATAACAAAAAATGGACATTCATTTTAAGGAGAAGAATAATCATCAACATTAAATATAATTTGACACATATATAAAATTAAATATATGATTTTAGTGCTAATTTGAGAAGTACTCTCCCAACAATAATGGGTGTCTTAGAAGACCCCTCTCAACTATTTTAATTTGAGGAAACTACCCTAAAACTTAGGCATGTTATAGATAACACCCACTCAACTTTAAAAATCAGAGAAAACCCTCTCACTATAGGGTGTCTCACGAAACCCCTCTAATCTTTCACACTTCTCACCAAACCTCTTTACGTCATTTTAAAAAGAAATCTCCAAAATAATTGAAATGCCAATTTAAAAAATAACTCATTCAATTAGAAAGAAATCTCCAACTAGGAAAAAAGAACTATTTTCAATTTACAAAGTTTTTTGTCATATTTCTTCTCTCTTTCTCTCCTAAAATCAGAGTATGTTTTTTAATGATTGTGGGGTATTTTGGTCTTTTTGCAGTCATCTACTTGTCATGTGACATGCTAGACCTAACAATATTAGCTTTCAGAGCGTAAATTAAGAAGAGCTCATGGAGATTTTAAAAATTTTCAAACTTGATGAGGGTTATCTATAATAAGCTCAAACTTGAGGGGATTTTCTCAAACTAAAATAGTTAAGTAATTAAGGTATACTAAGACACACCCCACATCTAAGGGGCATTAAAGTGAAAAAAGTTCAAGGGGTTATCTCAAATTTACATAGTTGAGGGGGGTTATCTACAATATGCTCAAATTTGAGGGGAGTTTTCACAATTAAAATTGTTTTTTTTTGGGGGGGGGGGGGGGGGGGTCTAAAATTAATCCATGATTTTATGTAGAGGGCCTCTTTACAAGAGTATTTTTCTTTAAGGGAAAAATGCTTCCAACCCCCAAAACTAATGAAAACAAGCTTCCCCCTCCCAAGACTTTTTCAACGCTCTCAAAACCCCCAAATTCGTAACAAATATGCACTGAGGCCCCAAAACACAAAGACCAAGAGTGTTAAACATTTGAAGACCATAATACCATTTCTCTCTCTTTTTCTTTCTTTATCTGTGATGATTTGAAAAGGTTTCCTCCGTCCCTTTCCCCGATGGCGGCCGTCATCATGTCCCTCAGCAGGGTCCCCACCTCCGTGATGAGATTGCCCCCTCTGCCGTCAACCTCGCCGTCACGAGCATCGCCCCGCGCACCGGTATCCTCCCAGGAGCCACATCAGCCTCCCCAACCTGGGCCCCACCATAGTAAAGCTGGAGAGAACGAAGCATAGTTAGGGTTTTTGACGAGGAGGTCGAGGGTCATGTTGAGCTCCACGCGGATGGCCGGGAACGTGACACGTGGAGAGACGCCGGTGACGGCGAGGATGAGGAGGAGGAGGTGATGAGCAAGAGGAGGATGACGAAGTTTACGGCGGCGGTCGTGGTGCATGTGCGTCGGATTTTCAAAACCTGGATTTTGTTTTAGGTGGTGGGCGCTTGCTGTGATTTCGTGGCTTTCTCGGTTCGTTTTGAGATTGAGGAGGTGCAAGAAGGAAGTGGGTCATGTTAGTGATTTTAATTTTTTTTTTTTTGAAGGGTTAATTGAGGAGGTGGAAGAAGGAAGTGGGTCCTGTTAGTGATTTTAATCTTGTTTTTTTTGTTTTTTGAAGGGTTAATTGTTGGTAATTTTCTTTTTTCTTACTGATTTTTTGTAAGATTCGGAAACATATATAACAATATATTTTTAGAAAATGAATATTTCACTTTTAATTTTTAGGGAAATTGTAATAATATTTCACTTTTAATGAGATTTTCAAAAGCTAAGTGATTTACGCGTTGGTTGTGAAGGTTACGCGTCGCTTGTTAAGGTTGTGTGTTGCTTGTTAAGGTTACGCGTTGGTTGTTAAGGTTACGGGTTGCTTGTTATGGTTACGGGTTGATTGTTAAGGTTACGGGTTGCTTGTTATAGTTACGGGTTGCTTTTTAAGGTTACGCGTTGGTTGTTAAGGTTATGGGTTGCTTGTTAAGGTTACGTGTTGCTTGCTAAGATTACGCGTTGGTTACTAAGGTTACGCGTTGCTTGCTAAGGTTACGCGTTGATTAACCTTGATTGTGAAGTTAAACTTAACAATCAACTCATAACCTTAACAACGTAGATGATAGTGGGAAATTTTTGGGCTTTCTACCGGAGAAATTAATGATGTTTTTTACGTGGGAAAATTTTTTACGGAAGTGATGGTGAGAAATTTTTGCATGGAGCTGATGATGGCTACGATATTCTACAAACCTTATTCCGGGTTACGGGTAACCTTATTGCTAAGAGCCTAAGAGACTTGTTGCCAAGGTTACGTGTTTGTTGTTTAGATTACGGGTTTGTTGTTAATGTTACGGGTTTGGTTGTTAATGTTACGGGTTGATTGTCAAGGTTAATTTCACAATAAACATGTAACATTAACAACAAACGCGTAACCTTGACAACAAACCCGTAACCTTGACAACAAACGCGTAACCTTAACAAC
>BQKN01061190.1:21031-35157 GCA_022839385.1 Asparagus kiusianus | reverse complement strand
TGACAACAAACCCGTAACCTTGACAACAAACGCGTAACCTTAACAACGAATATTCTAATTAGTTGTAAAATTAACCTTAACAACAAACCCGTAACCTTGACAACAAACGCATAACCTTAACAACCAACCATTATTCTTAACAACGAATATTCTAATTAGTTGTAAAATTAACCTTGACAACAAACCCGTAACCTTGACAACAAACGCGTAACCTTAACAACCAACCCTTATCCTTAACAACAAATATTCTAATTAGTTGTGAAATTAACCTTGACAACAAACCCGTAACCTTGACAACAAACGCGTAACCTTAACAACCAACCCTTATCCTTAACAACGAATATTCTAATTAGTTGTGAAATTAACCTTGATAACAAACCCGTAACATTGACAACAAACGCGTAACATTAACAACCAATCATTATCCTTAACAACGAATATTCTAATTAGTTGTGAAATTAACCTTGACAACGAACTCATATCCTTAACAATAAATCCATAACCTTAACAATAAATCCATAACCTTAACAACAAAAGTGTAATCTTAACAACCAATTCAAAGAGCCCCAAGGCCCAAGGCCCATCAAAGACCCTTAAATATACATTGTAGCCGTAGTGGTTTGAACTCCTGACCTCTTGTCCAAACTCCCAAACTTTACCACTAGGCCAACTGGCCCAAAGTATTCTTGTGACTCAAAATATATATACATATAAATCCCAACGTGTAACCTTAACAACAAACACGTAACCTTAACAACAAACACGTAACCTTAACAACAAATCCGTAACCTTAACAACCGACCACTAATCTTAACAACCGACGACAAACCTTAACAAAACACAATAGGAGACAAATAATCAAACTTCAGGCTTAACATAGATTCTATTTATGTCATAAAGGAAAACATATCTCAATACTAAAACCTCACACACGCATAAATTAATTCGCATCCATCAAAGAACACCAACAACAAACTACAACCCACAATCAAAGATACTCTTTTTTTATTCCCACATACAATAACATTATTATTTAGTAAAAACAACCTGAAGCAAAGAAACAAGACAAATGCTACCTAAGTGGTGAGGATGGGGGGCATGTAATCAGACTTGGTTCAAATAACACGAGCCTTTGTATCGGGGAAAAACTCCGTCCTTGGGAGCTCTGTAACAACTCCTTCACTGCTTACTCCAATGGGATAGCTAAGTAAATGTCCAGGGAGATCGCGTTCCTGAGAGTAGAGATCCCAGTATTTGTCAGCGATACGCTTCACTTTCTGTACAAACTCGACGCTCTCTAGATGGAGGAAGAAATCAGATCGTCAATGCCGGGGAGACGGACTGCTCGATGATGGCGACGTTGATGTCGGGGTTCTTGGAGATCTCGTAGGCGCAGGAGAGGCCGACGGATTCGCCGCCACCGCCACCGCCGCCGCCGCCGACGGTGTTAGCGTAGGTGATTATGTCGGACATGTAGCGGCGGGTCATCTCGCGGGAGACGATGGATTCTTTGATGGGGCGGAAGCAGATGGAGGAGAGGTCGTAGGAGGTGGAGATTTGGGGGCGGAGGATGACAATGATAGGGAGGAGAAAGATTGGGTTTTGAAGGCGGAGGAGAGCTTGAGGCCATGGAAGGAGGAGAAAGAGAGGAGGTTGCGGTGGTTAGGTTTGGAGAGGAAGGAGGATGTGACAATGGAGGGTATTATGGTCTTCACGTATCTTAATTTCTTGGGTTTTGTGTTTTGGGGGCTCAGAGAACACAGAGTTTACTTTTGGGGGTAAAACACACGTTGAAAAAGTCTTGGGAGGGGGAAGCTTGTTTTCATTAGTTTTGGGGGCTGGAAGCATTTTTCCCTTAAATATATAATCATGAACTTTTTTAATTACGGATAGTTATAATCTAATATCTGATAAAGATTACAAACTATTTGTGTATTAGAGTTTTTTAAATTATGAATAGTTTCAATTTCATAAGAATTTTTAGGTGAATGTATGATTAAGTGTCCACGTGTCACCTTCTGACAAAATAAAAAGACATGTAGATTTCAATCTAACGCCCTTAACTATTTTAATTTTAGAAAGTCACCCTAAAGTTTGGACATATTATAGATAACATTTCTCAACTTTGAAAATTAGAGAAAACCCCCTCAACTATGGGGTGTCTCACAAAAATCCCCCCAAATCATTTACACTTTTCTCCAATTCCCTTGATGTCATTTCAAATTGTAAATAACTAAAATACCCTTTTGAAAATCAACTCATTCCATTACAAAGAAACGCCCAACCAGTGAAAAATAGAACTATTTTGAATTTACAATGTTTTTTGCCCGCTTTCTCCTCTCTTTCTCTTATCCTAAAAAATCATGGTATTTTTTTATGATTGAGGGTATTTTGGTATTTTCTCAGTCACCTGCTTGTCAGATGACATGATAGACCTACCAATATTAGCTCTCAGGGTGTAAAGTGAGAAGAGTTCGTGGAAATTTCTCAAAACTTCAAACTCAAGGGGGTTATCTATCTACAATAAGCTCAAATTTGAGGGGGTTTATCAAATTAAAATAGTTGAGAGGGGTCTTCTGTGACACATCCCATATTTGTTAGGGGGGTGTTAATTAAGAAAAGTTCAAGGGGTTATCTCAAGTTTTTATAGTTGAAGGGGATTGAAGGGGATTATCTACAATATGCTCAAACTTAAGAGGGGATTTTCATATTAAAATAGTTGAGGGGGCTTATCTAAAATTAATCCATGATTTTATGTAGAGAGGTTCTTTGCATGAGTTTGTTTGCTTTAATTTTTATATTTAAATATATAATTATAAATAGTTATAATCTGATAAAGATCACAAAAAATTTGGTTATTAGAATTTTCTAATTATGAACACTTTTAATTTGATGAGAATTTTTAGGTGAATATGAGATTAGGTGTACACCCGTTCGTTATCTTCAGATAAGATAAAAAGACATGTGAATATTTATAATACAACACATGTTAATTTCTTATATTTTTATAATATGACAAATGTCAATTTTCTGTGTGAGAATTCCAATAGTTTCTTATATAGAAAGGAGGGACACCACAAGTTCATCCCCTCAAAGCCAGTCACGTTGTTTGATTAGTCTTTGTCTCTTAGCATTGGCATCAACTGATAACAAGAGCAGAGCAGAGCAAAAGAGCGTGCAGATATCAATATCAAAATCTCATTATCCCTTATCCCACCATGCCCTGACTCATAACTCCACTATTCTTTGTCACAGCTTATGTTGCATTGGATGCATTCTTCTTTTAGGTACCGTTTGGCAAATGGTTAAGTGAGGGATTAAGGAGACTTAACCTTTTCTTAACCCGCCAAACACAAAAAATCTATGCAATGTTTAAAGTGAGTTAACCCTCCATAATTTGCCAAACATAAAAAATATAGAAGGGTTAAGCTAACCCCTCTAGAGGGATTAAAATGAGTTAACTCCTCAAAATGAGGGTTTTACTAATACTCCTATTTAGAAGGATTAAGAGTTAACCCTTCTAATTATAAAAAAATAGTCAAAATCATTGTTATTCTCAAACACTAAAACTGATCACAAGGGATAAAATAAAATCTATTTAACGAGTTAATAATTTAGTCCTTCAGATTATCGAATGGGCTAAGTACATTAATCCTTTTCTTTAACCCATCTTCCTTAACCATTTGCCAAACGGGGCCTTAGGGGGTGTTTGTTTCAAATCCTATAAGTTTAGGATATAAATTTCACCATGGGATTTAAAATCCATAGGTGTTTTGTTATGGGTTGGGATTTCTAAAATGTTATTTGTTTCATTAATATTTTAGGATTTGGAATACTACAATTTGTAATATTTTATTTATTTTAAGCTCAAATTGTAGCATTACCAAATGTTAAAATTTTGTAATATGATGAATATGTTATCTTGGTAATGTTACCTCCCACAAAAAGATAAAATTGAGATTTGTCAAATCATCTCCAATTGAGAAGTAAGCACACTCATTTATAAGATTTGTCAAAATCCTCTCCAATTGAGAGGATTTGACAAATTCTAAAAATTAGGTACTCTTTATACTTTTGGGATTCAATATTCTAAAAAAATTCTTAAAACAAACACCATATATGAAATCCCAAAATACCAAAAAAACTCATTTTTTGATCCATATGCCAAATTTTTTGGTGAAACAAACACCTCCTTAGTGTACCACTATGCAGTTACCCCTGTAAAAAATAAAAATAAAAAAACTGTTTCTTCAAAATTACCTTATACCTACTCTTGTTGTTTCTACAGTACAGAACGTAAATCACCACCTACCAGGATGCATATAAATATAATATTATATTCTCCAGCAAATATATATATTTCATTGTCTTATTTTAACCGCTGCATGGAGATAACATGAAATTTTTTATGGAGTGGTACTAGGGGCACACTCCTAACCATGCCTCCAACCACACCCCTCTCTCATTTGCTACAGTGCATCGGGTCTCACATGGGATTTTAAAATTTTTAAATCCCATGTGGGACCCGATGCACTGTAACAAATGAGAGAGGATGTGTGGTTTGAGGTGTAGTTGGGGGTGTGTTCCTATCATTTTTCTTTTTTATCTAGGACTCAAAGAGGAGAGGTATACAAGGTAATCATAATCAATGACTATATTCATGCTAAAGAAACATGACAAATATATCAAGATTTCAGTGGATAGCATGCACGTGTGTGCTCACGTGCAAGTGCGTGCCTTATCTAAAAGATCTTAAGCACATGGCTACAAAAGATGAAGTGAGAGAAAGACGGCCTAACTGCAATTTCATATTAAAGTTATTAGAGAAATTTGGTGAGTGTTTTTATTTTAACTTGTAGAGGATTCTGGTATCCAGAAGTAAATCATGACTGTTTGTGGGGTTTTTACATCAAAAACATCTTTACGTTAATTGCTACTTACTACCTTTAAAGTTGTTTTTTATCATTAGCACATTTACTTACTGTTATGATAATTCACCATCTAAAAATAAAAATATCGAGAAGCTATGTTTTTATGGGCCCAAAAGAGCGATGACCCAAACCAGCTTAGCGGCCCAAAGCCCAGCCAAAAACGAATCTATCGACCAGCCGAACAAAAAAGTCATCTTTACCGACACGAAGTGCGGGATCAGTCGACCCCTCATGATCGAGATGACTCTTCAAGAGTCCGCCCGCCTCATGATCGAGACGACTCCTCAAATAGTTGGCTCGACCTTCTACTCGACAGTCTACTCGATCAGAAACTCGCTCGACTATCTGGTTGGCAAATCATAGGGACAACTCGAAAACCAACCCGTCTCTACTCAGGGGATAAAATTCAACTCAGCTCCCTTCAGATATGCATCAATCGACACTATAGTACTATTGATCGATCCCATCAAGATCTCAACTCTGACAAATCTCAGACATAAACAGCTTACTCTGCTCACAAGTCACTTCCCAGATATCACTAAGATTTCATCTCCTGTGCTCGAATGACTTCCCTTCCATTCGCCAGCCGACATCTATAAAGTAAAGAAGAACTAAACAGCTAGTCTATCTTCCGCCATGTCTCATCTATCAAAATCCGGGACATGTTGGAGACATCCTCTCCTGTGCTTGAATGACTTCTCTTCCAGTAGCCAGCCGACATCTGTAAAGCGGAGGATAACTTAACATCCTGTCTGCTCACCCCACCACCGCCCTCCTGTGCATAGTCAAAGCCAAGAGTTAGAATCTCAGGGGCGAATGACTATAAAAGAGAAGGAGGGTAAGGAAAGCGGTCTTCTCTCTCTTTTCTTAATCTTGACTCTACTAAGAGGCTAGACCTTTATTAAATTCGGGGGATCATTTTCTCCCACTTGATCTACTTTCTTTTTACTAATAACTCTAAAAAAGTACCCCCTGACAAGGACCTCAATGGTCACGGGACTCTCCCTCAAACCCCACTCTAACTCACCATCTGACTTGACCGTCGGAGGTACCATGGGAGGAACTAGCCTGGTCCTCTTACGTGTTCGTTTTTCTTGTTTATGCAGAAAAATCTGGAATTCCAGTCTAAGAATCGGGCAAAAAGTCAGAGGAGAAGTCGGCCCCATCTCTCATCCTTTCACTCTTCATCATCAGCAGATAGCTCTCATCGACTGTGTGATCTCGGATATCAACACTTACTAATATATTTGCAATGTCACACCTATTTACGTTTTCAGCTGAAAATCACACGGAATGACAAAAATAACCTCACCCCAAACACGTGCAAAGCGTGTATGCTCAATTAGTTATAAAAAGCAAAGATTTTTTTTTAATTTTTGTCCCCCAAAAATTCCATGTTTTGATATTAGACCCCAAAAACATCATATTTTGAAATCAGGGTTTCCAGGTAGTTTTTACTTAGATTAGATTGGGAGTGAGAAGATTGAGGGGTGGTGAGGTTAAGGGTTGGGGAAGATTGAGGGCTCTTTTTCTTGGATTGGAAGGAGGGCGGAGGATTGAGGGGAGATGAGGTTAGGGTTTTGGGGATTGGATTAGGGTTTGGCAGTTGGGTAAGAAGATTCAATAGTTGTTTGGGGGGTTTAGGGAGGGGGTGGGGGGAGAGGAATTTGAGGGACTAATTTTAAAATATGAAAGATGTCGAGGTCTAATATTGAAAAAACCCTTAAGTTCATAATTAACAAGGACACACGTGCAAAGCACATGTCTTAGCTACGGACAAAATGATCATTTTTACATGTTTTTTGGATTGAAAATATAAATAGGTGCGGCATTGCAAACATGTCAGCAAGTAAATGTGGTATGGATTAAAAAAATAAGAAAAGACTTTGAAAATGGTAACTAGCGATTTTGGTAGAAGTAAATGTGGTTTTAATGTCAAAACCACTACTTGTGTTTTGTTTATTGAAATCCAACAACTGGACCATCAAGTTGGAGCCCATGTCACCGAACTCTTGTTTCTGGCTGTCATCATTGCGGCAATTTTGTTTGAGTCTAAGAAATTAGAGAGTAGGGTCAGGGATTTGGGCAATAAAATCATGTACTTCATTATTACTTTGTGTTATCACAGCCCTTTGTTTGAACCTGCAGGCTCATTCAAGTGGGGAGACTTGCAATTACAAAGCTATTATGATTTTAGAGGAAGAACTGGAATGAAAGCACAGCCTGCAGGTTTCTTCTTGCAAAATCCATGCTTCAGAATTTGAGATGTTAGTTACAGGTTGGGTCAGAAAAGTTATGGCCAGGGGAACCACCTGATAATCTATATATTTAAAAATCAAACAAATATAATACAACTCTTATTTTACCTTTTTTAGTTCTTTCTGGAAAAGTAGCACCAATCAAGGCCTTGATTTCTGGAATCAATCACGCTTATAGATCAAAGAACAATCCCTTTTCTGTTATTATTATAGAATCTAGCTAGCTATTCCGAAGTCAGACTACACCAGCTTCCGTTGAACAAACTTCAAAGAGTAAAATTTCCCTAAGTAGAGTTGGGGTACATGTAGATTCGGAATGGAGAATTGTAGATTCGACGAGTGTATGGATTTGACCACTGGAAAAGTCAGAGGAGTGCTTTTGGGCGTCTGGCGGTCGACCGGCGGTGGAGCTGCGGTCGACCGCAATGTGCACGCAGATGTATTTATGGCTCTGGTAGTTGGGCGGTCGACCGGACATGGAGCGGCGGTCGACCGGCTTTTGTCCAGAGAGCTGGGTGAGCCTCTGGACTTTTCACGGTCGACCGCACATGGCGCTGCGGTCGACCGCGACACAGGTTCGGGTCTGGGTTTTGTTTCCAGACCCGTTTCGTTTCAGTTTGGTATAAATACCCAAGTGGGTGTTTTCTAGGGTTTGTGAGAGGGATTTTGAGTAGATTGAAGGGAGAGTTCTTGGGCTTCTATTCTAGGAACAATTGGTGAGATCAAGAGTTGATTTATTGAGGGTTTTGGGTGAGAGATTTGTAACCCTAGTTGTATCCTCTTGATTTCTATTAGTGAAAACTCCCCCCTCCTTCCCCCGTGGACGTAGGCATCTCGCCGAACCACGTAAAAACTGGTATTAGTGATTATTTGTGCTATTGTGGTTGTTTGGTTTATCTTTTCTCGGCGATTGGTTTGGTTTCTCGAGGCACAAGTGGTATCAGAGCTCCGGGCAACGCTTGGACTTTTTGGAGGTATAGATCAGTTGGGAAGTTTCTCTAGAGCTTCGATTGGTGATAAAGGTGGAATCTTTGTGGTAAAAATTCTATCTTTGGTCAATTTTTGGATCTATTTCCTATTTGTTCCGCAATTGTTTATTGCGTGCTTTGAGATATATGGCTGAAAAAGATAAAAGTGGGGAGGGTTCTTCTGGTGTGAAGGCCGTCCAAAGTTTGAATATACATTCTATAAAAATAGATGTGGAGAAGTTCAACGGCACAAATAATTTTGGACTTTGGCGATGCGAAGTCATGGATGCGCTAAATGCGCAAAATTTGGAAGATACATTGGAGTTGGACGGGAAACCGGCCGACGTTGATGAAAAGGTTTGGAATAAAATGAATAGAACGGCGTGTGGTGTGATTAGGTCTTGCCTTACTCAAGACCTTAAATATGATGTGATGAATGAAACTTCGGCAAAGAAGATTTGGGAGGTCCTAGGTGGCAAATATTTGACGAAGAGCGTCGAAAATCGTTTGCATTTGAAGAGGAGGCTTTATCACTTCCAATTGAAGAAGGGGACATCCATTAGTGATCACATGAACCACTACACGAAGCTACTTGCAGATTTGGTGAATGTAGATGTTATTGTTGAAGATGAGGATAAAGCATTGTTGTTATTGAGTTCCTTGCCCGACGAGGAATATGAGACATTCGTCCTCAGTCTTATTAATGGAAAGACATCTCTTTCGTATAGTGAGGTCACCGCAGCCCTTGTGAACTATCAACTTCGAAAGAAGGACAAGGAGACTTCTATTGAGCCGGTTGTGGGGGCATTGGTTGCAAGAGCTAGAAGTCCAAACCGTGGAAGAAGGTCGCACTCTAGAGGGGGGCATCCTGCAGTTGGTAGGAATCAGTGTGCCTTTTGTAGAGAGGATGGACATTGTAAAGCCGAATGCCCAAAATTGTAAGCTGTGAAGAATAAAAGGAAAGCTATTCAAGCTTCAGAGGCGAATATTGCCAAGGCTAGTGGCGATGTTTCAGATTCAGATTCTTCGAACTATTCGTGCCCAGCTCTTCCGTCAGTTAATGTTGCCGACTCCACCGAGTGGATGTTGGATTCTGGTACTACTTACCACATATGCCCTAGAAGGGATTTGTTCTCCAGCTTTCAGGAGTTGGAAAGAGGGGATGCTGTTCTCATGGGTAATGATCACAGATGCCCTATTGGTGGTATTGGTACTGTTCAGATTCGGATGAGTGACGGGATGATCCGGGAGTTGGCTGATGTGAGGTTCGTTCCTCAACTGAGGAAGAACATCATTTTACTTGGGGTATTGGAGGCATCAGGCTATAGGGTGACTTTGACGGATTCTCGCTTGAAGGTCACATCAGGGTCCATGATTATTATGAAGGGCGTCAGACGGAGTAACTTGTATTATCTGCTTGGGAGCACGGTAGTGGATAGGGCGCTGACGACTTCTATGGCTAGACTGTGGCATTGGTTGGTGCTAGGGTATATTGTTGGTTATGTCGTGCACAGATTGTTGAGGAGTGCTATGACCTGCAGATTGAAGTCCTGTGAGCACATTGGGATGAGCGAGAAGACCGAGGTGGAGTTCAGCACTTCTATCCATCGATCGAGGGGTCTTATTGGAGGTGTTCAGTCAGGCATTGGGGGGCTTTCCGAGGAGGCGTCATCGGGAGGTAATCGTTATTTTATTTCTCATGTTGGGGATTGTACTAGGCATATTTGGGTTGTAACCAAGTCCCGTTGGTATAAAGCCCTAGTAGTCCGCAACAGTTGGAGGAGGTGTATGGGAAGAAAGGTTACCAGTCGTACTTGTTCAAGTAGGGGTCCTTTATTGCATTGGTGCCGAGCTCATGACAGTTGGAGACACTTCAGAGGAGAGGAGACAGTGGGGCGACGTGATGAGATGGCAGATTTAGTGGGCTGTTCTTTTCTGGAGGAGGATCGGCGTTGGTTGTCGAGCACTGGATATGGTATTCGAGCTTCGACACGATTGGGCTATCTTATGAGGTTGCCGACTGCTGCGTGTAGAGTTGTTAGATCTGGTGGAGCTGCTTCAGATTTTGGTCGGCGTCGGATATTTGGCTACCCAACACTTGGTCACATCGTGGATGTAAGATTGGATCCGATTGCGCATTTGGGATTCAGGAGTTCATTCGGCTATCAGTTGGGAGCTTCTGAGTTTGGTCTGAGCATGTTTGTCACTTTGGACTCTTGGCAGGTGGAGAGTATTGATCAGATCAGAGGGATATCACAGCGGGTGGAGGTTGATGCTACTCCACATTGGGTGGGGATTTCCCCACATACTCCAGGTCATTCTGCATTGTTTGGGATTCCAGCTGAGGTGACACAGCGTGGGAGTCATTTATTTATAGGTACAGATGATGAGGTGGTTGATTTGGATGCAGCTGGTGGATATGTTTTGGATACGGCCATTGTTTCACCTCAGGTGGAGGTGTTTGGATCGCTTCAGTTTGGGGCCGTTGATGATGCTATCAGCCGCAGGTTAGATTGAGAGCCTTTGGAGGCCATTGGGTGAACTATGTGAAGGCTTGATTCCTTGAGCAAGAGGATACGTAGGCAATCTTTATGATGCAGCCGATTTGGTGAGTGACATCAACATTTGGGGTGAGTGTTTGCACTCCCATTTGGGTCTCAGCAAGTGAGGCATTTGGTGTAGTCGGTGTAGGCTCAGTTGTTTGGTGAGTAGACACAGTTGTTTTGGGGTTGAGTGTTCGCACTCCCGTTTGGGTCTCGACGTGTTGTGGATGGAGTCCGTTGTCATGAGTCCGTTGCCATATCGTACTGGATGCAACAGTTGAGGCATTGGTTTGTTCGGTGTCGGCTCAGTTTTGGAAGAATCTTCGCCGAGGTGGAGATTTGAAGAAGATGAAGCTCAGGTTCTGATTTCGAGCAGACAGGTTGGCGGTCGACCGATGCGGTCGACCGCATTCGTGCACAGGAGGCTCTGGGCGTTTGGATCAGTGGCGGTCGACCACCGAAGTCTCTGGACATTAGAGCGACTGTTGGATGGAGGGCGGTCGACCGCCGCGGTCGACCGCGATGGATCGCGGTCGACTGCACCGGTCGACCGTTGCTGCGGTTATGGGCTGGGTCTGTTTTCATACCCGTTTCGTTTTAGATTTGTATAAATACCCTTTGGGTGTTTTTTAGGGATAAGCAAGGATGAATTTGAGCAGATTGAGAGAGTTTTCTTTGGGCTTCTATTCTAGGAGCAATTGGAGAGATTGAGAGTTGATTGTAGAGGGTTTTTGAGAGATTTATAACCCTAGTTTGTTCCTCTTGATTTCTAATAGTGAAAACTCCCTCCTCCTTGCCCCGTGGATGTAGGCATCTCGCCAAACCACGTAAAACTGGTGTTTGATTGTTTGTGCTATTGATTTTGGTTGGTTCTTTATCTTTCTCAGCGATTGTTTTGGTTTCTCGAGGCACAACATATATATATATACTTAGTGGTCTTAATTTGGTGTCTTGAGAGTAGTTTACCAATTTCTCATTATATATAAAGCGGGATTTCATGCATTTTGCATGAAGGAATGTTTTGGCTTAATTACGTAATTACTTCATGCTAAGAAAAAGGATTTTGATAATCATCGGTTCTTGTATAAAACAGAAAGGTTATAACATAGAGATGATATTTTGGTCTTTTTGTCTAAGTTTATTGTCATCATTTCTTCTCCCAAAAGTGTTCATCTAATTTATGTTCTCTCTTCTCTGCATATTAGTAATATAGCCCATGCTAAGCATGGTCGATCTCCTGGATTCAATTTCTGTACCATAATTAAAGTATTTCAAACAAACTATTTCTTTTTTCTAATTATCAATTACTCCAAATATACTTGTCTATTATTCTCACTGAGATCTTCATCTTCATCTAAACTGGCTTTCTTTTTTTTTTTGACTGAAAAAGCAGGGTAAAAACCCTGCTTATTTGAGGATATTATTTCAAACCAAAACAAAGTACATCGCAGCTAGATTGTAGACTCGCAAGGGGTGAAGCAAAATAAAGGGCGGACGGAGTCGTCGCCTGCTTCAACAGGACCCTCTGCGACTCTACAGCTAGAAAACCCATATTGCATAATTACATACAAGGGATACATAAACATAACTAGAGCACATAGAGGCTAAGGAAAAGAAGGAAAACGTCATCAGTTTTTCCAATACAAAAGGAATTAACCATCTAACAGAGTTTATGGAGAAGCTTGAATTGGTGGACTTGGGGAAAAAAGATCCCCAGAAGCATCTGCTTTCTTTGTCTAATAATATTAAGAAACAATAAGAGCAAATTTGTATACTTTAGTTGATTTTAATATTAATAAAGAACAATATGATCAAAATGTGAGAACTACAAAATCAATCAAACAATTAAGAAAAAGGAAAGAAAGCTGGATAAATTTTTTCAATCTTAATATTAAGGAAAAAGCTAAAGAAATTTTGATAAATAAAAACTAGATCAAAAATTTAAGAAAAAAAAGAAACAAATGGAATAAATTTGTCATTCTTGAAAGTAATAAAAAATAATATGAAAATATAAGATAAAAAATCGATCAAACAGTCATAGCAGATCAAGGATTGTCTAATCATGTTGAACAGTTGAAGATGATTATTCGCCACTTTCATATTTGGGCGTTAAAGCTGAGTTTTTGTACTTTTTGAGTTCATGAGCATAGCTGCATAGGTATGTTCAATTGAAATTTTCTAAAAGAATATTCTAAAAGAATACACACACACGCCCGATTTGTTTTTATATTCTGCATTATCAAAGTTAGCAAGCTATAAAATGACTAATTGATATATTTGATGCTAGTATGTATTCTTTTCTTAGTGGAGAGAGTTGTATTTTTTTTGAGACATAAACTATAGCTGACTTTGACTATTTCACATAATTAGAGATATGTTCACGTCTTTAAATTATTTTTTTATTTTTTAATGGGTGCTATCTAATTTCCCTTTATCTAAGTGCCCTTTTGCATGCCATTTGATTACTGTTGTAATTCAAATTTTTTTTAGCTTAACTGCGTCAGTTACACATTCTAAAAAAATCATCTCTACTTATTTGTACCCGATGCCTAGTGATATTTTTATGGAATGTAGTTATTCTATTCAAGTTTATAAAAAAATTATAAGTAATAACAACTCTAGATCTTTAAAATAATATATATTGAACATCTCATAATCAAAACTTAAAAAACAATACATATTTAAGTAATTTTACTCAAATAATCATTTTTAATTAAAATACATAATGAGCATCAGAAAGGCTTGCAATTAGTGAAGATCGAAATGATTCATATTGAATATTTCATAATCAAAAAGTTATAAAACTTATGTGTGTGGCTAAAATTAATTTATACCTCTTTTCCCGTGTGTCTATAAAGTATAACATCAGAAAGAAAAAAATGTTTAAAATGGAATGCATTAAATTTAAATTTAGTTATAAATTAAAAGTCCTTATTTGAATAGTTTTACACACCTAATTCTTTTTAATTATTATACTTATTGAACATTTCAAAAGCCTAAATATCCTAGTTTTTGCTTTTCAAACTACCCTTTTCTAGTTAAAAAAAGTCATTTTCCACTAAGTTGGTTGCTTCTAGTAAGATGTTATATATCTTTCCTATTCGATATAGTAAATTATTAGGCAAATGGTATATCTCATATCTGGTGCAGATAACTACGCATACAAAGTATACTATTTTAAAGGCTAAATATCAAAAATCTTCCCTTGAATTTAGACATCAATCAAATAACCCCGCATGATTTTAAAAATATCACAAAGACAAAACCTGTGAGTATAGGGTTATAAGAAAACCCTTCTAACTTTGAGATTTTATCAGGAAACCCCATTAAAAGAGAAGAATTTAGGTGCATTTTCTGATAAAATATCAAAGTTGTGTGTGCGTATGGGGGGGGGGGGGGGGGGGGGGGGGGGGGGGGGGGGGGGGG
>BQKN01061190.1:0-20931 GCA_022839385.1 Asparagus kiusianus | reverse complement strand
CGGTAGGGGAGATGTTCTGATAAAATCAAAAAGTAAAAGGGGACTTCTGATAATCACTACACCGAAGGGGGTTTTCTAATATTATATCTCAAAAATATGCTATGTAAAGGCATTCCATGCAACCATACTGACATTTAAGCTTGGGACAAAATTGTTTTAAGGAAAAGACATATAACTTCAAGAAATTATATATCTTTTCCTAAGTTTAAGGAAAAGACATATGACTTCTTTCAAAGAAATTATTAGTTTCTCGCTAAATTATACAGTGTTATGCCCATGACTTCACAGGTAGGTTTGCTATTTTTATTACTAAAGTTGCAGCGATGAATAAAGTAAAGAGAATAAAATGATTTTAGAGGCAAATTTATAATTATCATGATTTGGGGGCAAATTTAAAAATACCTACAACTTGGGTTGGAGTGTACATACTTAAAATTTTCAAAATTAAAATACAAGTAAATTTTACTAAATCTCCAATAAGTTTGGTGTTTGCAACTAAATCAAAAATATCTTTAAAACTTCCAGTAAACTCCAATAACTTTTGATAGAAAACCCTTAAAATTAACATAATTAGTTTAAGTATAGTCAAATGAATAAAATACATCCTAATAATCGAACAAGTTTTACATTATTTCACTTAACCCCTACTAATTTTTGGCAAACATAACTGCCGAATACTAGATGTCTATGATTTTTCAATTTTTTGAGAAGTTTGTTTAAAATTATTAAATTTTAAAGAGGTTAATTATAATTTTAGCATTTTAAGGGGTTTGTTTCTAATTTTTGATTTTTTTGGGTTTTATTTTACTTTTTGGTTTTTTTAATTTCTTGGTGTTTCTTTGTAATTTTCAAAGGGCACGTTAATGATTTTTTAAATTTTTAGGGGGCTTTTGTAATTTCAAAATTTTAGGGTACTATTTGTAACTTTTACGGAGTGTTTTTTTTATAATTTTTCATAATTTTCATGTGTTTCTTCACATTTTGAAAATTTAGGTTTTTTTTGTAATTATTAAAGTCTAAAGGGTGCTATTTGTACTTTTTTGATTTTGTAAGAGGTTGGTTGTAATTTATAACTTTTTTGTGGGTCATTTAATTTTAAAATTTTAAAAGCACATTTTTACAATTTTTAGAGCTTCAAGGTTTTTTGGAATTTTAGATTTTTTAGGGGGCTATATTTTTTTTATCTTCCAAGATTTTTTTATAATATCCCTATTTGTTAGTAGCTTTTCTTTAATTTCCTATTTATCAGTGGGTTTTCTATAATTTTTTAGGAATTTAAAGATATTGTTTGTGTCTTTCAAATTGTTCTACATTTAGTTTGTTATTTTAGATTTTTATACCTTTTTCTTATTATTTTTCCAATTTACTTGGTGTTTCTTTGTAATTTTCTATTTTAAGGGTTTGTTGATGTTCGTCTGATTTTTAGGGGGCTATTTATAAATTTTAGGGTGCTATTTGAACTTTTTATATTTTATGGAGTTTTTTTAATTTTTCATATTTTACATGTGTTTGTTTGAAATTTTGAGACTTTAGGGGGCTATTTTTATTTTTAAAATTTTGTAGGGTGTTGTGTTTTTTGGATTTTGTAAGAGGTTTTTTTAGTGTTGGTCTTCTTGTTTTAATGATGTTTAACAAATAATTTATCACTAATATTGTTTGTCTAGTGTTTGTGTTTTCATATTTATTCTTGGCAAACAATTGGAGGATGGATGGAATTGCGCTTCAACGGTCATATCCAATGGTGGATGGAGGAATAGTGGGTGAAGCCTGTTGGACCCTAAGGTCGCTATGAAAGAACCCTAGAGGGGGGGTGAATAGGGTGTATGCTAATCTAATCCGATTTAAATGCTAATTAAAACTCATTAACAAATATCCTAGCAAATATGATATGTAATAAGATAACTATGCAAGGATATAAAACTAACACAAGGGTAAAACAAGATATAAACAATATAGTGGATGAAATAAACAATGAGAGAGTGGCAATAAAGATGTTCACAAACATAAGTGCACCAAACCAAACTCAAAAAGCAATATGATCACGGAGTTCGGACCTCCCGTCCTACGTCTCCGCTCCCCACTTCCGGGGAGAATTCCACTATCACACCGGGTTTTCAATGATCACCCGAAAACGTTTACACCACACAATATCGGTTTTTAACGCTCACCGATCAACGTTCACAATCACAATGTAACTATACTAACTACCACCTCAAGTGTTGGTCCTCACGTATCAACTCCCTCAAGTGCTCGGAATTATCACCTCTCACTAGGCCACCGATGCCACTCCTCTCAGTATCGACTCCGTCCTCACCACACACTCCTCTTGGTGTACTAGTGTATTACAAAGTGTTCCTCACAATTAAGGTTCACAAATACAAATAAATTTGTTCTCTACAATGAATGAGAACACAATGTAAGCTCACACTCTAACTCACACAATCCCGTAACCCAAATTATACTAAGTATGAAAATACAATAAGCTCAATGGTTGTGTGTGTACAAAGAGATAAATAAAATTAACTAAACTCAATATAAACACTAGCTTAATAAAATAATAATGAAACAATAAAATGTAAAGCTAGATTGAGTTTAGAAAACTTCTCCAATAAATGATAAGAGTGAGAGAGAGGTGATTTGAAGCTCAAACACCAAAGATTATCTCCTCAAGCCCTTGTGAAATTATCTTCACAAACGAAACTCTTAAACAAGGCTTAAACACCTTTAAACAAACTCAAAACAAACTTTAAACCCTTGTTAAACTTTCTTAAAACATTCTCTTAGTTAGTTTGAACTGAGGATATGTGGGGGTATTTATAGGAACCCCAAAGCCAAGAGAAAATAAGGTAAAAAGACCAAAAACACAAAAACAATACAGTATGGAAATATAGCCGTTACAGTATTATGAGTCAACTCGTCACTGTTTATGAGTCGACTCATAACTAGCCATTACAAGCTAAAAGCAACTTATGGGTCGACTCATAAAATCCATGAGTTGACTCATCATGCATGGCTCGACTCAAGAATTCATGGGTCGACCCAGCAGAAACAAAACTAGTTTTTCAGCACACTTCATGAGTCGACGTATGACAGGCATGAGTCGACTCAACCTGATGGGTCGACTCATGATGTTATGAGTCGACTCGTCAGAACCAAAATGTAAACTACACAACAGTTTATGAGTCGACTCAACACCGTTCATGAGTCGACTCATGACATGCACACAGCCTGTTTTAAACAGTATGTGTCAACATAAAACAGGGTTTAAAAATATCAAATAAATTCAAAAAAATATAAAACTTTGAAAAATAATTGTAGACATGATAATAAACATGCTACAATATTTTACAAATGAAAAATGTAAACTATTGTTATGAAAAATATCATCATTTTAGAAAAGAACCTCCCAAATGAAAAATATCATCATTTTACAAATATGTCCAAAACATGAAAATGTAAACATAATAGTTTTGACATTTTAGCTTAACCATGTTTTGAAACATTACAAAAAGATTTTATAGACTTGAAGAAAGATGTAAACTATTGTTATGAAGTCTATAAACAATGAATGTAGTATTTTATCAAAATACACATATAATGCGCTAAAACATGATTTCATTGAACTAAATAAAATTGATATTGATGAAATCATATATATGCATATAAGTATGAAACAAAAATATGTTTTCTAATTATATTAAATTGTTTCATATTAAAACTTAAAAACTATCAAACCAAAACATATATGTATATATATAACTATATATATACAAAACCAAAACATGTATGTGTGTATATGATTGAGCTTAAAGTACTAACACACATAATATAAACTCCTAAACTAAATTACCCAAGCTTGATGAAGGTCTTCAATGAGCTCAACTTGGTACACTTGCGGATGAAGCTTGAATTTGGATCTTCAACTTGAATTTGCATAGCTTCAACCATTATTCTACCAACCTCCATTTGATATGATCGTTATGACGTAATCCATCCATCCTCTAACTTGTTGTTTGTCTAGAATAAATACAAAATACAAATACTAGATAAACAACATTAGATGTAAACTGTTTGTAAATCATCATCAAAACAAGAAGGCCAACAAAGCCAACACAATTCAGTTGAAGATCTAAGTTCAAGCTTCATCCGCTAGTATACCAAGTCAAGCCACATCAAAAATCAAGATCATTTTGGGTATACATAGTATAGGATAATATTGTGTGTGATTAATTCTATAAGCTCAAGTTTGCACACACAATTCATTTGTGAATTTTCATGAAAATAGGTGTTTTTATGCAAATTATATTTAAATATATTTTGGACTATATCAACCATGTTAACATCATTTGTTAAGTCCATATAAAGGTTACACAAGCTTTCAAAACCTGATTTGATCCAAAATAGCAAAATCTAACATGTTTGAAAACTATGTATTTTAGCATTGTTGATTTATTCCTGTGTTTTCACAAATGGTAAAAGCTATTTGAAAAATTCTTTTTCCAACATGTTCATATTCATGTTTATAAACGTTTCCTAAAGTTTTACATTTTTTGGATTTTACTTGTTATTTTTAACAGAGCCTTGAAATTCAACTTAAAAATCAGTTCAGGCTGAAAACCTATTATCAGTCGACTGATGACATCAGTCGACTGATGAGTCGACTGAAGAAAGTACCTAGAATATTCATTTTTCTCTCTGTTGTGTTTCTATCGACTAACCAGTCGACTGACTTTGTCAGTCGACTGAAAATATTTTTCAAGCGACTGATAAGATCGTTTTTGAATACAACGTTCGGCTTATCAGCCGACTGATGCTTCCCTTCAGTCGACTGACAGGCTGTCCAACGGCTAGTTTTGTACAGAATCTATTTCTTGGTTTTTGGGAGATTTTTGCTGATTTGCTTGGGTTTTTGGCTGCTATTTTCTCTTCCTATATAAACCCCTAACTTCTCATCAGCAAGATATATCTTTTGAAGTGAGTTTTAACAAGAGTTTAAAAAGAGTTTTAAAGTTTATTCAAGTGATTAAGTTTGTGTTTACAAGAGGTGGCTTGATCTTTGAATTTGGGAATTCATCCTTAATCATCTCCAACCTCTATTGTGTTTAATAGAGAAGTTTCTCAAACTCTATTCTCTAACAATTTTTTTTTTGATTTTCATATATCATTACTGCTAGTTTGCTATTTGAGTTTGATTTCCTTTATAATCATTTTATCACACACACACACCCTAATTGAGCTTATAGGATTTCATACATCATGTTGGGTTGTGGGAATGTGATTTGTGAGATTGAGCCTACATTGAGTTCTCATTCATGTTAGAGAACATTTTATTGTAATTAAGCCTTTTGTGAGTTGTACATTGTTCTACACTTGGACACCGAGAGAAGTGGTTTGTGAGAGACGGGGTCAGTTCCGAAAAGAGTGACGTTGGTAGTAAAGCCTAGAGGTAGGTTGTAATTCCGAGCACTTGAGGAAGGTGACACAGACTAGGCCAACACTTAGAGGGTGTGAAGTGTATTGCTAGTGTGTAAGTTGTGAAGTTTTCGGTGAACTAGAAAACCGTATTGTGAGGTGTAAACGTTATTCGGGTAAGCGTAGAAAACCCGATTGTGTTAGTAGAGATCTCCTCAAGGTGAGGAGCGGAGACGTAGGTCATGGAGACTGAACTCCGTAATCATATTGTTTGTTTGCGTTTGTCTTTTTGCACACTATCTTCCAGATTACTTTTGTTTATATTGCATATTCTTACTTATAACATATTATATATTTATCTTGTAAGAATAATTTGTTAATTAGTTTTAATTGGCATAGTATTAAATTAGATTAGCATAAGACCCTAATCACCCTCCTCTAGGGTCTAACATTTAGTTTATGAGTTTTTTTGGTCATTTAATTTTGGAATTTTAAGAGTATTTTTTGTTCAATTTTAAAATCTTTAAGGGTTTTTTACAATTTTAGATTTTTAGGGGGCTATACATTTTTTATTTCCTAAGAGTTTGTTTATAATATCCCTATTTATTAGTGGGTTTTATATAATTTTTAGGAATTTAAAGGGGTTTGTTTGCATCTTTCATATTTACTATGAGCTATTTATTATTTTAGATATCTTAAGGTAACTATTTCTATTTTTTTATATTTTTTAGGGTTCTTTGCAAATTCATGGGTTAACTTGCAAATAAGAATGATTTGAGGGGTATATACTATCCTTTTAGGGTTAATTGTAGTCGATGTAAAATTTCGAGGTAACTTCATTATTGAGGTTAAGTGCAAAAAATCAAAATATTTTGGGTGTTTTCTAAAATTATAAAATTTATTAAGAATTTTGTGAGAGTTACAAATAATTTGGAAGTTTAGTGTTCAATTCAAAGTTATGAGAGGTTTATTAAAATTTAATGAGGGACACATGACATTTTTCTAGATTTTTCAATTGTAGTTATAATTTGTTTAGAATTAAAAAAATTAATTATTAAAATTTTCTAATTTTTTATGGATCAAAATTTTAATTATGTATATGAATAGTTTTAAGTTAATGGGAACTCTTAGAATAATAGAATTAAGTGGACATACGTCATCTTCTAATAGAATAGAGAATTAATTTTACTATTTGGTCTATTTTCATATCAAACTTTAGTTACAGATTTTACTTTTAAAATATTTGAATATATATTATTAATTAGGATAAAATTAGAATATAATATTCAAAAGAATTAGGGGTAATATTGACCATGAATTTTTTTCCAAGCTTGCACTTTTATAACGACTAGGAGAACAACACGTGTAATGCACGTGATATAAACTTTTAGATTTAGCTAAAATTGATAATTTAGTTTAGCATTTCACTCTAATTTATTTATTGAATCCTTTTAAGCTAATTTGTAGTTTATATAGATGTTTAAACAAACATATGATAGCCTAGTGAAACACAAAAGGAGCACCACTTTTTTGCAAATCTTATATCACTATTAAAAGGATAATTATACAGTAAGACTTAATTATATTTTGACATGTAAGATTGATTCATTAATTTGCATTCAAGAATTTTTAGTTTTTTATTTTTCAATGTATAGAAGAATATAAGTTAGAATAGTTTATTACACTTATTTCTAAATGAATATTTTCTCATAAATGGGGTTTCAAATTGTTAATGGTTAGTATGTAGAAATATCCTTTAACTCGGTTCCAAACTTTTTCAGTGCTGGAAATATAAGTAAAAGTATAATTCTACAATCGACAATTTTATTCCTCTTTATAATGACAAGAAAGGAATTGACGCAAGCATGCTCTGTATAATTTTATAATATGACTAAAAGCAAGAACAAAAATACCAATTTCAAACACAACTCTGCATTATAATGTGGTTCTCAAGTTCTCTCTCCCCCATGTTCTAGTATAGTGTCTTTAACAACATCACTTAGCATTTCAATGGACCTACAAAATCCAAAGATGCATAGTCTTCTTTCTATGTCAAGCCCCTACACTAAAAATGATAATAAAATTTGTTAGCCAAATATCATATTGCAGAGTAAACAGAAAGATAAGTTAATACAGAGTCCACTACTTACATTTGTTGCAGCAAACAAAGACCTTGATCAGGATCCATGTAATCACTCTCCTATAAACGTTGAGGTTTATGTGACGACTTCGTTCTCCCTTTCCCCTTCTACATAAGCATTATAAGAGTAGGTATCTCCAACATAAAAGGAATATATGAAAAAAATATAAATTCCAAATAAATGATGCCAAAAGGGAGAAATTAGAAGAATTTTCTAAACTAATTTGTTAGTCAATCTTGTTAGACCCAAGAGGGGAGGGGGGGGGGGTGATTAGGGTCTTATGCTAATCTAATCCGATTTAAATGCCAATTAAAATTAATTAACAAGCTATCCTAGTAAGTATGAAATACAATAAGATATATGAGCTAGGATAAGCAATATGAACAACAAGAAATATCCAAGCAATGAGATATAAGCAATATATGTGCAAGGGTGTATAAACTAACACAAAGGTGATATAATCAAACTACAAATGTGATAGTGCAAAATAAACAATGCAAACACACAATATGATCACGGAGTTCGGACCTTCCGTCCTACGTCTCCGCTCCCCACTCTCGGGGAGAAATCCACTATCACAACCAGGTTTTCTACGTTCACCCGAATAACGTTTAC
Source organism: Asparagus kiusianus (assembly GCA_022839385.1). Taxonomy (NCBI): domain Eukaryota; kingdom Viridiplantae; phylum Streptophyta; class Magnoliopsida; order Asparagales; family Asparagaceae; genus Asparagus; species Asparagus kiusianus. The sequence goes on along the minus strand of BQKN01061190.1, from coordinate 12,763 downwards.
ACCTCATACTCGGTTTTCTAGCTAACCGAAAACTTTACAATCACCACTCTTGCAATCCCACTCTACACCCTCTCAAGTGTTGAACTAGACGTGTCTCCCTCAAGTGCTCGGTTACAACCTCTCCCTAGGTTCGTCAACTGACGCCACTCATCTTGGGACGATCCCCGACTCTCGCCACACACTTCTCTCGGTGTACAAGTGTATTACAAAGTGAATCTCACAATAAGGCTCAATACAATAAATGTTTGTTCTCTACTATGGATGAGAACACAATAAAAGCTCACACTCAATTGTCATAATTCTCACCAACCCAAAAATATTAGGAATACAAATACAATAAGCTCAATTGGGTGTGTGTAACAATGAGATAAAATCAAATCTAACTCAAATAGCAAACTAGTAATAATAAGAATATGAAAATCAATAATAAAATTGCTAGAGAAAAGAGTTAGAAAACTTCTCAATAGATCAAGAGGTAGAAGGAGAATAGTTGGATGCCCAAACACCAATAGATGATCTCCTCAAGCTCTTGTGAAACTGATTTCTCAAACTCAAACTTCTAAATGCTTAAAAGCTTCTTAAACACACTTAAACCAAACTAAAACCCTTGTTAAAACTCTTTTAAACTTGGTTAAAAACTCTCTTGGATGATTGGAAAATAGTTATGGCAAAGGGGTATATATAGGCTTGAAGAAACCAACCCCAAAAACCCCAAAAAACCATTAAAAAATAAAAATCAGCAACTAGCCGTTACTGTGTAACGGTCGGCTGCTACAATAAATTTGGTCAACCGGTGCGGTCGACCGCGAGCCATATGCAAAGCTGAGTAACGTCTAGAGAGTTTGGCGGTCGACCGTGGTGGTAGACCGTGGGTACTGTAGCAGTGCGTACCAGGTTTGTAAAATCAATTAAAAATAGTAAAACACCTCTAAAAATTATGAAATTTTGTGAAAAGATTCTAAACATATAGTATAACATTTAAGAGAAAGAATTTCTGAAAAAACATTTCCTAGTTGAGAGAAATAAATGTTTGAATACATATTTACAGTTTCTGAAAAACTGCAGACATACACGATTTTGTAAAATCAATTGGGCACAGTAAATAAACTCCAAAAATAGTAAAATTTTGAGAGAAGTTTATAAACATGTAAATAAACATGCCAAAGAAAGAATTTCTTGAATATCACTTTCCATTTATGAAAACTTATCTGTTTTGTAAAACATGCACGAACATGTGCACGAACAAGAACATGATTTTGTAAATTCCATTAAACATAACAAATCAATTCCAAACTTGATGAAACTTTAAAAAATATTTATAAACATAAAAACAAACATGTTACAAAAATAAATTTTCAATTTTCATTTCTCAATTGTGAAAACTCATTATTTTGTAAAAAACATGCATGAATATGAATTTGTTAAGAACATGTTTTTGACAAAAAGAGTTTAAACGCATATTGAAACTTTATGAAATGTCTTCATAAATATTATAACACATGAATATAAAGTAAACATGGTCAATAAAACAATATCATAAAGTTTTCTCAAAATAGCTCATTTTGTGAGAAAATCCAATATTGTGTGTGTATATGATATTGAGCTTAGAGTATTAAACACACATAATATAAACCTATACTAAATATACCCAAGCTTGATGAAGGTCTTCAATGAGCATGACTTGGTAAACTTACGGATGAAGTTTGAACTTGGATCTTCAACTTGAATTTGCATAGCTTCAACCACTATTCCACCAACCTACATTTGATATGATCGTTGAAGCGCAATTCCATCCATCCTCCAACTCGTTGTTTGCCTAGAATAAATAAGAAAATACAAATACTAGACAAACAACATTAGTGATAAATTGTTTGTTAAACATCATCAAAACAAGAATGCCAACAAATCTAACTCTTTAACTACATCATGAAACCTTTTTACATTATTAAATTCATGTGTTTAAGAAAACAAATAAATTAATTGAGAGAAGACGCTTCTTAAAATATGCCACCTTTTATTTATATGGACCTATGTGTACAAGCTTCCCTTTCTACAAGGATTCATGACCCTTTCTTTTGGATGTAAAATATCAGCGAAAAGACTCCAAAAGAGATCTAACAGTAACACTTGAGTTAAATAAATTTTAAGCTATTGATATAAAATTTTAGCATGTTAAAATAATTCCATTGAGAAAAAAACTTTTCCATGAACAACATTAAAGTTCCAAATGTGTGAATAAATACCTAATAAGTTCTCAAGAATTTGAAGGCCTTCAAGCGATTAGCAGTCTATTGTGCATTTCAATAGAGGCTAGTGTGAAACTTAGAAACTCTTTTAAAGGAAAACATCTCAAATTACTTTTTCAAATTCATCACTTTTCATGGCTCCTTCATGCTTGTTGGTATTGCAGGCCCATACATGAACATCAAATTGTTGACAATTTGAAGATGATGATCTCAGATATGTGTTGTACTAGTTAATAACATCAGTCTTTTGAATTGTTCTTATCTCCTTTGTGTAGGCATCGAAAATTGCCGATAGGTCCCCACTCACAGCTCGGTGTTAACGATCGACGATTGGACGACACTACCCAGTTCACAAGAGCTCAAATGACGCTGGTGAGCGACTGAAGCAAATCGACGGATTACGTGAGCCGACAGAATGTTAGAATCACGAAGATACGGGTTGACCGAAAACCCCGCGATCACCAACGCCCGCTGTGCCCCGATCACCCCACGGATAATCCAACCATTAGGGCCTACAGAGCTCGCCGTCACGATTCCAACGCATTCGAAATCACTCAAATCCGAGTTCGGACGAAAAGTCAACAGCGAGTCAACGGCGGGACAACGGCAGGACAACGGCAGGACCTCGGACTGCGTTGGGACACCCAAATGGGCCTCGGCAGGCCCGGGACACCCGAGAGGCGTCTTGGCAAAGCCAAGACACCCCAGGGGTGTCTCACATCAGCCCCCCCTCTCCTTTTGGCTATAAATAGCCCCCTTGGCCTCCTTGGTGAAGGGCTCTTGATTTTTGCACTCAATTCAAGGCTGAATTATCTTAGCCAAGGATTGTTCTGCAAGAGAGCGGCGAAGCCCTGCCGGAGTGAGGAGTCAGAGTCTGCAAGATAGCGGCGAAGCCCTGCCGGAGCAAGATAGCGGCGAAGCCCTGCCGGAGCAAGGAGTAAGGCGTTCTTCATCAGCACCCTTCATTCACCCCCTTCTGTTCCTTGGTGTTGCCCTTCGCAGGCGACACTGAGAAGAGCTATTATCTCGCGTTAGCCGAGATATACGCTTTAAACTTCTAAGATCTCACGCGGATCGACGAAGTTCTGTTTCTATATCCCTCCGCGGATAGACGAAACTCTGCCGGATTTTACCGGAAAGGATCTTGAAGAGTCGGCGGTCCACGGATATCGACGTCCCCGTCACAGGCCAACAACCCACGCAAGCGAGACCGTACCAAACCGGGCTCTCGTGTTTATTTTTGTTTAAGTTGTACCCCTTTGTTTTCATTTTATACTGTTGTAACGCTCGAAGTTGTAACAGATATCAAAGTAATGAAAACAGCAACTTTTACCGGAAACAAGCTGGCGACCACAGTGGGAGCCGCCGACCTCGCTGCCGAGATCGGAGTGACGCAACCGGCCTTCAAGATCCGGGTGAATGAAGAGGTCGAGTACGAGTTCGACCAGCAGAAGTATGAAGAGTACCTCTCCTCCTCCTCCTCCAGATCTGCCTCTCCGCACCGGCGCAGGAAGAACCCATCTCCAAAAAGGGCTTGCGGGATCTCCAACTCCTCAATTCAAGACCCCGCCGTCGCTGCTGCTACACTTGCACCACACAACGGCCTTGCGTCGATCAGTGTGGTCAAGAACGTAGATCCAACAGCACCAAAGGCAATGGGTGATGCTGCTCCAACTCCATCAAAAAGGGCGATCCAAAGACGCCGCCAACGCCTCGCTCAACAGCTCGCCAGGGCTAAGGAGTCGAAAGATGGAGTGCGCTATGCAGAGGATCTGAAGTCGAGGCAGCGGCAAGAGCAACGGCAAGCAATCAACCTCCCCTCCAAAACAGAAGCAAGTGAGTGGATCCGCGTCAAGAGGAACCGCTCCACGCTCGAGGAGCGAATCAAGAAGCGCCGCGCTCTACTCGCACATGCCCGGCTCCTCCTGAAGAAGGCAGAAGAGATGCAGCAAGGAACGGTGGTCAAAACACCGTCTACAAACAAACTGGTGTGGGTACGCAAAACAAACCCAACACCTCAAACCAAGAAGGGCAAGATTATCGCCCAGAGTTCAACCAAATCAGAGCCTACTCCTCCTGTACCGGCACCCTCAACAGGGCCAGGTAAAAAATGGGATCATTCAAGATCCCAGGTTCCTTTGACGAGTCGCCTCGGTCCCTTACCGGAGAACCGAGGAAGAATACCCGTCAAAGAACGGCTGAGACCATTGAAAGGTCCCCAAGTTAAAAACCAGACCGGGGGTCGAATCAATCCCCCCAAGAAAGATAAAAAAGGGAAAGCCCCTATCACCGACCGCACTGAGTTGCGAGTCGAACTAAAAGAGCCCGTTCGATTTCTACGCTCCCAAAAGCGTAAAATTGAACGGGCCACTCTTGAAAAATCTAACCAAGTTTTGCATTCCCAAAGGGAAACACACTCGTCTGAGGATGAGCGTGTTATACCAAGGGACACCTACCAACACTCTGTAGGTTGCTCCAGCTATCAAGCTGATGAGCTGTACTACAGGGCCGGGGGTGTGGGAAAATCTCGAAAGAGATACATGCAGGATATGGAGTCCCGCTGCCCGTGTGCCAACATTATCAAGGCAGTGCTGTCCGAGTGTTGCTGTGCTCAGACCCCAACAAGAATCTCGGTGTTCGAGAGACTCTCCAAGCCGAAGCGTTTCCACAAGAAGAAATCGCTCCGCCGAGAGGATGAATACTCGAAGGTGTCAGTCAACATGACCGGCAGAGGGGGATCAACACCACGTCTCAACTTGGATCAGCTTACCGAGGCTTCCCGATGCATGACATGGTTACGGTCGGGAACCATCAAACGAAAGAATTACCCAAGAGTACATAAGGGACTTTCCCTAGAAGAAGAAGAATCAGATGCTGATTCTGATACCTGCTCCGCCGTCGCATCCGACGACACAACTTCAAGTGCGGGCCAACCTTATGAATCGCTCATGATCAGCGCCGAACAAGTGTCGAAGATACTTGAAGAAGCCCTGGCCAAGCAAAAGGAGAGCTTCAAATTTGAAATGGAGATGGCCATGCAGCGGATGAGGGAGATGCACGACCAACAGATCGCGGCGATGACGGTTCACCAAGGAGAACCGAGCCAACGCAATCCAGAGGAGCATGAACGGGAAGGGGATAATGTTAACGTCCCTCCTGTCAACACCAGCAATGGGGGTGGTCCCGCAGAAGATAATGCCCAAGAGGACCACGCCGCCTCTCCCAGAAGCCACTCGAAGACCGAGACGTGTGAAGACAGGAAGATGAAGGACCTAGAGAGCAAAATCAACGCCTTGATGAGTGCTCAAGAGGTAAAAAGGTCTGGTATACCCTACCCCTATCCAAGGGAGTGGGAATCGATCCCATATCCGGCAAAGTTTAATCTGATTAACTTTACGCCGTTTGATGGGAAGGGTTCCCCCACCCAGCATTTAATCTACTTCAAGTCTCATTTAGGAATCATTTCCGAAAATGAGCCCCTCATGGTACGGTCATTCGTCGGCACTCTTCGCGGAGCTGCCTTCGATTGGTACCGTCGTCTCAAGCCTGGGAGCATCAACGGCTGGGATGACATGGAGGACATGTTTTTAACCAATTTCTTTGATGATGATACCGAGGTTTCAATCGGTACGCTGTTCGATGAAAAGCAAAAGAACGGCGAGACGGTTGAAAACTTCGTGAAGAGGTTCCGGAACAAAGCTATGAATTGTAGGGATCCGGTCAGCGAGGATTTCATCCTTGAGACTTGCCACAACAACCTCACGCTCGACATCCTCGAAGCCATGGGAATGGCACCGTCCAAAACCTGGAAGGATTTGAAGATGTGGGGAGAGCGAGCTGAACGATTCCTCAAGAGGAAGAAAGCAGAGAGAGGGCAAATACCCAACAATGCCCCGCAACCAAATTTTACCCCCAAGGGTAAAGGGAAGGCGCATGCGAATGCGGTGGTCGCAAATCAAGTCTTTGAAGTACAAGCACAACCGCAACAGCCGCAGCAGCCGCAGCAGCCGCAACAGCAACAACAGAGGGCGCCTCAACAACCAAGATGGCAGCAACAGCCCCAGAAGCAAAAGGTTGGGGAGCCAAGGTTTCCAAAAGTCTACTCATTCAAAGAGGATGAAATCCCCGGTATCTTCAAGTATTTGGTCGAGAACAACAAGATCAAGCTGCCGCCGATTCAGGACCAAGAAGATGCCAAGAGGGTCAACGATCCGAAATACTGTGCATTCCACCGAGCGGTGCACCATCCTACCAAGGTATGCTACGCTCTCAAGGACAAAATTCAGGCCCTGATCGATGTTGGGGTCATCACTATGAAACAGCCTAAAGAGAAGAAGGTGGGTGCAAATACCGTGTCCATTAGCTTTGGATCTGTTCCCTCGAGTTGGTTCCAACACGAGTCAGTGATCAAAGCGGCGGTGAAGACAGTGAACGATGATCCACACCAGCAACGCCAGAAAGGGCTTGTGCCACACACAACCCCAAATGGCGAGATCTTGTGGGTTCATCCGGATTTGATCACAGATGAGCAATGGGCCGGGACCTCTTCCACAAAGACCAAGAAGAAGTCGAAGAGGAAGGGCAAATCCTGTTACGGGACCTCTGCTATACCGGGGGTGGATGACGACAAAATTCCTACTTTCCCGCTTTCTGAAGATGAACAAGAAGCTTTTGCAACCCGGAGCGGGAACGAGTATCATTTCAAGTATCCGGATGCTACCGAGCAGTTGGGTACCAAAACCCCACCTTCCAAGACGCTGGCAGAACTAGGGATTGCAGCAATTCCCCCAACACCAGCAGCTATGGAGAGAATCCCGCAGAAGGATAAGGGAAAAGAGCCCGTACGTCAAGAAGCTCAGAACCCGAGGCAATCTCGATTCAATCACCCAATTGGGCGAGACAAACCGGGGAATACGAGCTCTCAGCCCCAGTTCGACATTATGGCGCAATTGGCCAACATCCCGGCCCGGATAACTCTATATGAGTTACTGCGGTTGTCAAAAGATACACGGAAGGCACTACAAGAAGCCTTGAGTGATTCCGAAGCCTTCTTGACTCGGATCAAGCCATCTTCCGAAGAACCAGAGTCATCAGCTCAGCAATGCAATCTGGCGGCTCATCACTTTCCCTGCATCTCTTTCACCAAAGAAGACATGCAGACGAAGAATTCAAATCATGATAGGCCGTTGTACTTCACCGGGCATATTGGCTCCAGCGTTGTCAACCGGATCCAAGTCGATCCGGGTTCCGCTGTCAGCATCATGCCATTCCGATTGATGCATCATCTCGGAATCCCGACTAGCAAATTAGCGTCCACTGGCATGACGATTTACGGATTCAACACCAGCGGGTCCAAACCCTTGGGGAAGATCCGAATCAAATGCCAGATTAGGGATTTGAAGTCGGAAGTAACATGCTATGTGATTGACGCGGAAACATCCTATAACTTACTGTTGGGTCGGCCTTGGATCCACGGTAACCTTATAGTCCCGTCAACTCTGCATCAATGCCTCAAATATGTGGGCACAGATAATGAAGTCAAGACGGTGGTCGCGGATAAGCAACCGTTCAAAGGATTGGAGAATTACTTCACCGATTCCCTTTTATACGGTGCTGAATCCGATACTGAACCATCGGCCCAAGGAACGGACAGTGGAGATGAAGCTGATACCGAACCAGGGTTTGATTATGATTGCGGTTTTGTTTTAAACGACATTGTACCCATTGTAATCAATCTTGACGATGATGAATCATCGGAAGATAGTTGTAATTGGCAACTTGCCGAAGAACTATCAATAAACGATGATTTAGAGTACTCGACGGGTCTCGATGATATCACTAACGAACTCTACACTAACCCTGATTTGTATATGCCTCTTCAATCATTTTGTTTGACGAAGAAGCAGGTACATGACCCTTGCGGAACAACGCTCATCATCCCCGCAGGGATTGGGGGTGGAAAGGAGGTCGTCTACGGCAAAGGAAGAGCATCTCCGATACCCGACCACTTCATGGAAGAGGAGGACGACGATGATAAACCGGCCCGTCATCTGTCCAGATACGATGCGAAAGCGCGTAACATGATGGAAAGGCACGGGTATGACTTCAAGATCGGAGAGGGTCTTTTCTTTGGTCGAGGTCCACGGGTTCCACCCCGGATGGCCTATGTACCGAAGGGAAAACCCGATGATTATTATCGCCACAAAAGAGGTCTAGGTTATGTCTCATCAGATGATGAGTGTGGCTGGCAAATCATCGACCAAATCGCTAACAAGACTAGGAAGGGATATTCTTCCGACTCTTCGGGTTGGGATTCCGACGCTAGTCTTGGTGAAATGTTCAAAAAGCTAATGTCGAACATGACCACGGTTGATCCTTCAACAATAGAAGAAGATGATGAGATGCCGACATGGGAAGACCCGTGGGTTCATCACTTAAACATGCAGTACGGTGATAGGTTCGAGCAAAGAGAGCCTCCTACCGAAGACCAAGTCGTTCAGGTGAATATGGGAACCGAGGAAAATTCAAAGCCGATATTCATTAGCGACAGCCTCCTACCTGAAGAGAAGGAGGAGTTGATTTCTCTTATCCGGGAGTACATCGACGTGTTCGCCTGGAATTATGAAGACATGCCAGGTCTCGATCCAAACGTAGCGGTGCATCGTCTCAACATTAAGCCGGATGTCAAACCAGTCAAACAACAACAACGACGGTTTCGTCCGCAAATGATGGAAGCAATCGAAGCTGAAGTCAAAAAGCTCATCGACTCAGGATTCATTCGGGAAGAGCAACATCCCGAATGGCTTGCCAATATTGTCCCGGTCCTTAAGAAGAACGGGAAGATCAGGATATGCATCGACTTCAGGGATCTCAATGCAGCCTGTCCAAAAGATGATTTTCCTCTCCCCATCACGGATGTTATCATTGACAATACGTGTGGGTTCGAGAGGATGTCCTTCATGGATGGTTTCTCTGGTTACAACCAGATAAAGATGCATCCGGATGATGAGAAGCACACCGCATTCCGAACACCTCTTGGCGTATTCTGCTACACAGTCATGCCCTTCGGCTTGAAGAATGCAGGTGCTACATATCAGCGAGCTATGTCGAAAATCTTTCAGGAACATCTCCGAAAGACTGTCGAATGCTACGTGGACGATCTGGTCGTGAAAAGTCGTGATAAGAAAGATCACATCAAAGACTTGAAGACCATGTTCGATTTGATGCGGGCCCATCAATTGAAGATGAACCCTACCAAGTCTTTCCTCGGAATGTCCAGTGGCAAATTCCTGGGATTCGTCGTCACCACCAAAGGTATTCGCATTGATCCGGATAAAGTAAAGGCGATCAATGAATTGCAACCTCCGAGGAACCTCAAGGAGCTCAGAGGACTGCAAGGGCGATTGGCGTATATCCGTCGATTTATCTCGAACCTTTCGGGGAAATGCCAACCGTTCTCCAGGCTCACAAAGAAGGGCGTGTCATTCGTATGGGACGAGGCCTGTCAAAGGGCGTTCGAGAGTATCAAAGAATATCTCTCGAAACCTCCCGTACTCGTTGCACCGAAATCGGGCAAACCGTTCTTGATTTATGTCAAGGCGACGAGCCACTCATTAAGTGCATTGCTTGCACAAGATGACGATAACGGTCACGAGCAGGCGGTATACTACTTAAGCCGAACTATGATGGGCGCGGAATCTCGATATCCTATGATTGAGAGAGAATGCCTCGCCTTAGTGTTCGCCATCCAGAAGATGCGGCATTACTTGGTTGGACAAACCATCTACGTCATCTCCAAAGTTAACCCGGTCCGAGTGTTCATGACTCAACCGGCTTCCATGAGCTGGCGATTAGCGAAGTGGGCTTTACTCTTGTCCCAATACGATCTGCACTTCAAACAGCAGAAGTCAGTAAAAGGGCAAGCCATCTGTGATCTCTTGGCAGCTAACCCAACTACGGACACCGCCGAAATGTACGACGACCTACCTGATGAAACTCACGAAGTCAACGCAACTTCGCACCAGCAAGTTTGGCGTTTGTACTTCGACGGCGCTTCACGAGCAGCTAATGTCACAAGTGCTCCTGGGTGTTTTAAGGTCTCCTCCGGAGTTGGAGTTGTCTTAGTTTCCCCGGGAAAACATGTGATGCCTCGAGCCTACTCATTAACTGAGCCATGCTCGAATAACGTAGCAGAGTATAACGCACTGATTATAGGACTCAACTTTGCCAAAGAGCTGGGGGTTGAGTATCTCGAAGCCTTCGGTGATTCTCAACTAATCGTCAAACAAGTCCAAGGGGAGTACGAAGTCCGAAGTCAGGATCTAATCCCATATCACAAGATGGCGGTGGAGCTAGCGGAGTCGTTTGAAGGGTTCTTCATCGAGCACGTTCCGCGGTTGCAGAACACCTACGCAGATGCGTTAGCAGCTTTAGCTGTTTCTCTGGCGCAGCCTCCCGAAACAGAGCAATTTGTTATGGTAAGAACGCACCAACTTTTAGTGCCGCTTCACGATGAAGACGACAAGGAAGAAGAGGTTCAGGAGGCGCACACAACTCAGGCTGAGTTTGAGCCCCGGGATTGGCGCTTCCCCATCATCGACTACGTCCTACACAGAATCTTGCCAGAAGACGTGAAGGAGAGAGAGTCGATCAGACGAAGAGCTCCGAGATTCTACTATAATACGGAGAATCGAACGCTATACCGCAGGGGGTATGATGGCATGCTGGCACGTTGCCTATCAACCAAAGAAGCTGAAGAAGTGCTTAAAGAGGCACATGAAGGAGAGTGCGGTGCACACCAACCTGGTCCCAAGCTTTATGATCGCATCAGGAGAATGGGATACTTTTGGCCCTTCATGATGCATGAGGCAATCGTATACGCCCGGAAGTGTCACGCGTGTCAGGTACACGCGAATTACATGCACCAACCTCCGGAACATCTGCATCCTTCGGTTACGTCGTGGCCGTTCGAGACCTGGGGAATGGACATTGTTGGTCCTATAAATCCCCCTTCGGTTAAAGGCGATCGGTTCATCCTGGCCATCACCGATTACTTCTCCAAATGGGCTGAGGCAGTTCCACTCAGAGAAGTCAAGACGAGCAACGTCATTGCATTCATCAAGCACCATATCATTTACCGGCATGGTGTTCCAAGACGAATCATACACGACAACGGTCCTCAATTTATCAGCAACGCCTTCATAAGGTTCTGCGAAAAGTTCAAAATTCAGGACATCTCGTCAACAGCTTATAATCCCACAGCAAACGGATTAGCTGAAGCCTTCAACAAGACTATCATAAAGCTCTTGTCAAAGCTTGTGAAAAATAACAAGCGAGATTGGGATGATAAGCTCGGCGCAGCTCTATGGGCCTATCGTACCACGGTGCGTACACCAACCGGCGCAACCCCGTATTCATTGGTATACGGATGTGAAGCCGTTCTCCCTTTGGAAATCCAAATTCCGTCTCTTCGGATCGCTCTTGCAACCCAGATGACGACCGAAGAGCAGCATCAGAAGCGCCTCGAAGAACTCGAGATGCTCGATGAAAAGCGCTTGGAAGCTCAACAGCATATTGAGTTTTACCAAGCCAGAATTTCTCGAGCCTTCGACAAAAAGGTTCGACAAAGGAGTTTTAAGGAAGGGGATTTGGTCTTAACTGAAAGACGTCCCATGATCCTTAACTCCAAGAAGAAAGGTAAATTTGAACCCAAATGGGAAGGACCGTTCGTAGTGGAAACAGTCTACTCGAACGGCGCCTATCGTCTAGTCACCAAAGATGGTGACCGGCTCATGATGCCAATAAATGGCAAATTTCTGAAGAGATACTATCCTTAGTATCCTCAGAAGGACTGAGGTACCAGGAAGTTCCTGGAAGAATACCACGTCGGGGTACTCTTAGGGATAACCCGGTCGCTGATGAACAAGAAATCAATGTTCGAATTCCGAATATTCTTGTTTGTCAGAATCTAACTCTCACAAGCACTCTTTTGCCGAGATGAGATTCAATCATTCAGTGGATTAATCTTTCCTCACAAAACTTTCAGTGGTTTCTGACTACTCATAGTCTCCACCACACAATTCCAGTTTGGTCAAACCTTACGACAGTTAGGGCCAAAGACAAATTCCCCTCTCGATTCCGTCAATGAACGAGAGGTCCACAAATCGAGCGACCAAACCTTCTTTCGGTTATGATCATTCTCACAGCCAAATTCCCCTCTCGATCCCGTCAATGAACGAGAGGTCCACAAATCGAGCGATCAAACCTTCTTTCGGTTATGATCATTCTCACAGCCAAATTCCCCTCTCGATTCCGTCAATGAACGAGAGGTCCACAAATCGAGCGATCAAACCTTCTTTCGGTTATGATCATTCTCACACTCCCCACTTGGTCAAACCTTACTACAGTTAGGACCACAACCAAAATCCCTTCTCGATTCCTTCAATGAACGAGAGGTCCAATTTCAAATCGAATGACCAAACCTTACGACAGTTAGGGTCGTTTGAACCTTTCGATTC
>BQKN01061187.1:85587-118723 GCA_022839385.1 Asparagus kiusianus | reverse complement strand
TTTTCCCACTTTTCCATCCCTTATAATAGCGAACCAAACAGCCCCTAGACGGAAAATTTCCGTCTAGTTTAATACATTCTAGACGGAAAAAATTCCGTCTAGAATATTCCGTCTAGAATACACGATTTTCTACTAGTGAATGGAAGAGAAAAGACCCAATAATACACATATGATATGATGTTGCCCGCTCTCAAGCTATTCTCATCCTCATGAATTTTATCGAGTGCTATTTGCTTCCTTTTCTGGCTCTTAAGAATAAAGAGTTATAGGACACTCTTCTCTTGAAATTTTGAGTTAGCCAACTCTTGAGGCCGATTCCTTTTTTTTTTAACCACTTTTTTATTTGTTTGTGTAGAATATGTAAAGTATTTATTATCTTTGTTGGAAACTTAGTTCATTTTCTTCTTCACATCTTAATGATTCAATTGATGTCGTCTATGATTACTTGAAAGACAATTCTACTTTAGTGATTTTTTTTTTCTTTCTTTCTTTCCTTCTCTCTCTCTCTCTCTCTCTCTCTCTCTCTCTCTACAAGAAGAAAATAGTTTTGATTATGACTAAAATATCCCCAAAAACGGTTAAAAAAGACCAAAATTTGAGGGTATTTTGGTCATTTGGCTAGGGGTCGAGCTGCCTCTATAAATAGAGGGAGTTTCATTTGTTTTTCTCATCCAAAACTCATTTATTTCTCTCTAATATTCTCTATTACTCTCTAATATTTTCTTATTCTCGCTCTTGCTCTCTAATTCTTCAATCAAATAGCTTCATCCTTTGATTATGAAGGGCAAATCCCAACTTTAAATGTTAAAACGAGTTCTAATACTCCTACTATAGGAGCTACAGTTACTCCTCCTACCGATATTAATCACAAATCCGGTGACGATGATTCTGCACCTAGACCTCCTAAAAGGTCGAGATCCGATGTGTGGAACTTCGTCGAAAAGATAGAAGTCACTAGGGATCAAAATTGTAGTCTTCTCACCCAGAAGGCTAAGTGCGCATTGTGCGGTCATATTTTTCAAGCTCATCATAAAAGTGACACCAACCACCTCAAACGTCATTTAGAAAAAAGCACAATAGAGGTCAGGCAACGCCTGATATCTGACAATCTTTACTCTCCCAATCCTTATCGTCCGATAGTCTAGGTAGTTGGAACTATGCTGCAATTAAAGCCATGAATGCGTCATCATGTTTATTATTCTTAAAAACATTTCTTTTTAAATTAGTAGAAGATCGATGATGAATTTAAAGATATAATTACAGATGGTTTTTATCCCACATTTAAAAAAAATTATCGTCAAAACGTGATATTTTAAGATTTTATCATGAGGAACAAGCAAAATAATTTCTTATTTTTAAAATTTAAATTGTAAATTTTCTTTAACTCTGATATTTGGACATCTAGAGTACAAACTGGTTATTTATGTATCACAGCACACTAGATTGATAATAATTGGCAAATGTTTAAAAGAATTATTTTTTTATTGCATTTGAAGATTTACATAATTGTATTAATATTGCAAATTTAATAATAGAAGAACTTATAAAATTAGAAATTTCAGAAAAAATGTTTTCTCTTTCACTAGATAATGTAAGTAATAATAATGTAGCTGTTTATCATATCAAATCATCTTTACTATTGTCATGTCATGGTGAAATTTTTCATATTAGATGTATGAGTCATATTTTAAATTTAATTGTTCAAAGTGTATTTGGTAAAATTAAATCCATGATAGAAAAGGTTAGGACAATAGCTTATGCTCATAATGCTTCTGAACAAAGACTTAAAATATGGAAACAATTGTGTAAAAAAAATTTAAAACCCAGATTAATTTCAAAAGATGTTGTTCATAGGTGGAATTCTATATATGTAATGTTAAATGTAGCAATAGAGTATAAAGAAATTAAAAATGATTTTATTGCTTTCTATACTTCTAGTTCTAGCTGTGGTAATATGTATAGAATAACTGATGATGAATGGTCAGTTATATATAGTGTAAAAGAGATGTTATAAGTTTTTTATGATGCTACTATTTTATTATCTATGTGTTATTATCCAACTATTATTCAAGCTGATTTATAAGTTTTAAATATTCAACTTTTTTTAATAATTATCGTATGGATAATTATTTTGGAAATATGATTTTTCAAATAGAAATTAAATTTAATAAGTATTTTAGGCCTATTCCTATTATTTTTTATTTTGGGGGTTCTCATTTGTCCATGTTTGAAGGATGTTGACCTTCGAAATTTGTTAATTCTTTGTATGATAACATGATAATAGACACTGATGATGGTCAAACTATTACTGCTCTTACTCATCATAATATTATTATAACTTATTTTCAAAGATTAGATGAGGAGTATGCAGCTAGATATGGTGCAAGTTCACATCAGCCTACAGCTTTTGCTTCTACGATTTCAAGTCTGGGCATATGTAAGAGTTTTGATAGAGAATTATTGATAGCTTAGCTAACTGGTGGATTTGAATCCGGATCTGGATCATTAATGGAAGTTTATGAAATTCAAAAATATTTAACTGCGTATTTAGTTCAAAGTCAAAATAATAGTTTCGATATTTTGTAATGGTGGAGAGAGTATATGGAATAGTTTCATATCCTATACTTTTCATCATGTCTCGTGATTTACTAACAGTGCATGTTTTCATGGTAGCTTCGGAATCCGCCTTCAGCACATCAGGATGTTTGATCGACGATCACAGTACATCATTAGATCCGTCTACTATACATGCGGTAATGTGCCTACAAGATTGGTGGAAGTACGAGAAGAGAACTCAATGCATCGATCGGATGGCTAGTATTGAAGATAAACTTGAAGAGTTGGGAATATGAGATAAAGATAAAGAGCATAAATATTCATTAGTTTGTAATTTTTATTTCTTAGCTGGAAATTTGTGATAATTTTTTTTGGAAAGAGTTGCAAATGATAGTGATATATATGAGTGAGTGCCAACCTAGTTGGGATGTATTCATCCATTGTGATGCGACTTATTCCAAAATAAATTTATAATTGTTAGTGATTAACTGATTATTAATAAAGAATATATTTTTATCATTTTAATTTTTATAATTTTTTTATTTGTAAATTATATAATTACAAGTGATTAATAATATGATTGATTTTTTATTAAAATTACGCTTAATTTATTGTTATTTACTCTTGAGTTTTTTTTAATAAAAAAAAGAAGAAAAAAAAAGAAATGACCGGACCGTCCCGTTTGGACAGACCTAACTAATATATCAAAACTCCGAAGTTAGATGACACTCTAAGATACAATGTGAAAATCTCTAATTAATATATCAAAAACTCCGAAATTATGATAACACTCCACGATTATAATGCTATATTCTAACACATGCTACCAAATCGAGGGGTAAATTTTCAAAGAAACCCTAATTTCAGTCTGAGAAGAAGAACGGAGAAGAAAGCAAATATATAGTTTTTCTTTTCTCCCGAAAATTGGTTTTTTCCCCCCTAATTGGAGCAAAGGAAGATTCAATTTCTTTTTGTTGGGAAAAAAAATAAATGACCAATTTAATTACAGCCCTCTTCTGTTTGCTCCTCACGTGCGGCCTCCTTCACTGGTAAGTTTCGTCCCCCTCCTGTTTATTGATCAACGTCCAATTTTCTCAACTGATGACGAGCGCATCTCAATTTTGTACTTAAGGAGGCATTCAAAACATTTGCTCGCATCATAATTGTGTTATTCGTTGTGCACGTGGGACTTGTCCTCAATGGATCGGCTCAACGTATTTCTCCATTTTGGTAGTGAAATGCATACAATGTCTAAATTTAATTTCTTCACATCTTAATGATGATTCAGCTGATGTCACTTAGCTTGCAGCTTCTCTTGATTTAGAAGAAAGCGGTGACTTTCTTCACATCTTGCAGCTTCTTCTTGAAGCAAGCACATTGTTGATTCAATTCTCACAAAATATATTTAAAGAATGATTAGCCAGCATCGAATCACTAACAATCTTGTTAGCTCTGAAGTTGAAAGGCCTAGAGGCTCCACTTGTCCCAAATAAAGCTTGTGCATCAATACCCAAGTTCTGGAACTCGAACTTGATCATCGGGTTTGTGATCCCAACACCCCAGGATCACTTGATATAGTTCTTGTTGAAATGAACACAAATTCAGTACTATGCAAATAGTTATACTCTTGTATTGGAGTATACAGGTGTAAGTAACAGTTCTTTATGCTTTAACTGGAAATTATTGTCCTCTGCATCAGCTTCTTGTTTTTCCCTTACCCGAGTTTTTCGATGTTAATTCCTGTAAGTAGTTGGTATGATGTAACATATTTATTTGCTGACTTTGTTTGTAGTGACTGAACCTGCCTATAAACTTGTTAATCTTTCCCAGCATGTATACAATATAAATGATGATTCATTGTCAATTTTCATTCCAATGTAAACTTTTGAGGGATATGGCAGTGGGATGATACATCACCTACCTAGGTTCCCATCTTCGGCCTGGTTCACTGATGTTTCCAGAAAGCATCAGGACTTTTCAGGAGAAGTTGCACATACTTGATATGTGAAGGATATTATCGTGTTGGGGATTCTGCTGGAAGTTGTTATGTTCAGTTGTCGCATTGCTGGAATTGCCCATCCTTTGATTCTCCAAGCAAGTTTCTTCTCATCTTAAGTTTCATGATTCAGTGTTTGATTCCTCTTTCCAAAAGATATTGTAGCAACAAAGGGGGCCAAAAGATTGAAACTCTCCATTGCAGGTACTTATTTATGTACGGAAATAATTACAGATTTATTCATTCAATTCAAGCTAATAGAGTTACTGTTGATAATGGTTTGAATTTGGCCAAACATCACGGGACCAATTTTGTTTTGAGAACACAAAGTCTGACTTCGGGTTATTATTGGAGGTCGCTGTCTAGTCATTATCAAGTCACCTCTTTTCACTTCTCAAATCAACTCTGTTCAACAATTGCGGCTGCAAAAGAAATTTTGTGGAAGTTCGTTGTCATTGATCACTTCGGGTAAAGAAAGACAAAATTGATGTGGGCCCCTGTTGATTTGAAGAGAGATCTCTGTTCGCGGGAAAAATCGTTGCTTTCTTCATTATTGATTCCATTGCACTCTCAATAACTGTTTTTCTTGGTTACAAAGATCCGGTTACAATGAAGATCAAATAAAAGAAATAAAAATTACAACTTTTTCTCTTGTTTGTCGAACAAATCACGAGCTCCTGTTTTGCGGTCGCTCGCTTGCGTGGGTTGTTTGCCTGCGCCGGGGTTTATCCGTGGACCACCGCGAGATCTAGATCCGGTCGGATCTACGCAGTACGACGGGTATTATTTCACGAAGGAAATAATAGCCGGGGGGGATTAGTTCACCAAGGAAATAATCGCCCGAATCTCGGGATCAAAGACCAAGCTTTGATCCGAAGTATGCCTGCGTAGATCTGAGATCCGATTTGAGATCCGGTTCCTCTCGAACTCTTTTCTTATTTGGCGTTGACGATCGCAGAGCACCGGATCTGGATGAGCAAGTCCTTGAAGTCCCAAAGCTTGGATCTTTTTTAGATCTGAGTCTTGAATCCAGCAGGGCTTTGCCTCCAAAAAATTCAACCTCTGAACAAATGAACTACCTCTCCTATTTATAGGCCACCTTTACTGTGCCTGCGCACAGGTGGCCGACACGCCTAGCCACCTTGAGGTGGCTCGGTTTCGGCCGAGCCCCTCTAGGTGTTTGGGTTTCCGTCGTTTTGTTTTCTGGTTCTGTCCGTGATTCGGTTGTGTGGTTGATTTGTTCGGACTCGATTCGTTAACCTGATTTGACAGTAAATCTGGTTCCTGATTAGGCAATAAATCCACTTCTGAGTTCGAGTCCGAAACTGATCTTGATTCGATCGTGATTCGTCCGTGTCCGCTCTTGGTTGGATGACTCGTTGATTCCTCAACCCGTTAGCTAAATTCCGCACGCGAGTGGATTTATTCTGTTGTTTGCGTGCGGTTCGTTAGCTTCGTAGCCTCGTTAATCCGTTTCGTCGCGTACCACTTGGCTTCGGTGTTGCAGACTAACGATCGTGTTTGGATACGTTGCCCGATGGTTCGTTTGTCGAATCGACGTCGTCGAGCTGTGTTAAGGGACCTATAGGTAGTTTTATACGCCTACAGATACCCCCTCCAAAGTATTTCAGCATCGTTCTTTTATAGAAGAGTCTGGAATACTTTGGATATGATTGTCCCATCCTTCGATTGGTTACGACGGGATATTTGGAGTGGCTTCCATTCTTGATTCCTTCAGTCCTCCAGGCTGTTCGGTGCTTTGTCGAATGTCTGTAAGGGTTCCGGTGCTGCATTTATTGTCTGACCGTCTGTTAAAATTTTGAATTTGAAGTTGATTCTCGCTTTTCTAACTTTTTAGCTCGAGTTGGTTGTTTCAACATAGAACTGACCATCGGTCATCGGCGTTGAATCTTCATTTACAACGCGTTGTCCGGCGTTTGAGCTTCCTTATGACGCGTTGTCCGGCGTCTAAGCTTCATTGCGACGCGTTGTCCGGCGTTTGAGCTTCCTTGTGACGCGTTGTCCGGCGTCCAAGCTTCATTGCGACGCGTTGTCCGGCGTCTGACACAGTTTATACTTATATGTTTATTGGAGTCTTCACAGTTTAAGCTCTTAAGGAATTAGAGCGTGGCGGATACTCGAGTCACGAGACCAATCTAAGGAGTTGATACGTCAATGACTCGTATTTATAGAATTTTTGGCAAATTCTCAGCCATCAACGGGTTTGATGAGCCTTTACCGACTACCGTTTGAGTCGGGCTAGCATGCGGATTGTTCAAGTCCGTTCCGTATGTGACGTTAAGCTAAAAGAGTTAACCCTTTTAGTGCTACGAATACGTAGACTTTGTCTTTCTCCTGTGAAAAGACTAAACAGCAACATGTTGACTTAGGATTTTTGGCAAATCCTCAGCCTTCAACGGATTTGACGTGCTCTTACCGACTACTGTTTGAATCGGGCTTACATGCGGATTGTTTTAATCCGTTTCGCATGTGACGTTGTGCTAAAGGAATGAACTCCCTTAGACTTTATGCTATGATGTTGAATACATAGGCTTTACCATTTGTTACGGGAATAGGCTACCCGGCGACGCGTGTTAGGCGTTGACTTTAGGGTTTTTGGCTAACCCCCAGCCTTCAACGGATTTGATTAGCCTTTACCGACTACCGTTTGAGTCGGGCTAGCATGCGGATTGTCTAAATCCGTTCTGCATGTAACGTTGTGCTAACGGAATGAACTCCTTTAGACTTTGTGCTACGACTTTGAATACATAGACTTCGCCATTCTTACGGGAATAGGCTACCCAGCAACGTGTATTAGACGCTGACTTATCCTTACTTAGGTTTCAGGATAAGATACCCCAGAATCGAACTCTGGTGTCTTTTTCTGCGGAGAAAGACTAAACCGGCGGTGCGTGTTAGGCGTCGACATATCCTTTCTTAGGATTCAGGATGAAATTCCCCATGTGTGTAAGGCATGGATTTTGGTATTTTTAATAACAACCTGCCACAATGTTGAATATGTGGGCGAGTGTTCTTTTTAACGGTTAAGAACTAACCGGCGGCGCGGTTTAAGCGCAGACTTATCCTTGCTTAGGTTTCAGGATAAAATACCCCAGAATCAAACTCTGGTGTCTTCTTCTATGGAGAAAGACTAAACCGGCAGCGCGTGTTAGGCGCAGACTTATCCCTGCTTAGGATTCAGGATAAAATACCCCAGAATCAAACTCTGGTGTCTTCTTCTACGGAGAAAGACTAAACCGGCAGCGCGTGTTAGGCGCAGACTTATCCCTGCTTAGGATTCGGGATAAACTTCCTAGGATGAATCCTAAATTGATAAATTCTTAGAAAGGGTTGGTGTGGGAAAGGAAGAATTTTATATTCTATTTCCCGGTCTTCTTTTAAGGTGAAGGCGAACCCGAATACAAGGAAAGAAGAATTTTATATTCTATTCCCAGTTGGAAAGGAGACTCGAGGTGGGATCTCCACCCCAGAATCCAGAAATGTGAAACTGAGAGTGGGATCTCCACTCCGAGAATCGAAAAGATTCGGATAACCCTAACTGTCGGAAGGTTTGATTACCGAACTAAAGATGAATTTCTCGTTTATCGAGAATGAATTGTGGTTTTGGTCCTAACTGAAGGAAGGTTTGACCAAGCGGGAGCTTGAGATGGCCCTAACTGTAGGAAAGTTTGATCACTCGATTTGAAAGTGGACCTCTCGTTCATTGGAGGAATCGAGAGGGGATTTTGGTTTTGGCCCTAACTGTAGGAAGGTTTGACTAAGTGGGAGGTTTAAAACGATCCTAACTCTAAGAAGTTTTGATCGCTCGATTTGTGGGCCTCTCATTCATTGGAGGAATCGAGAGGGGATTTTGGTTGTGGTCCTAAGGTTTGACCAGGTAAACGGTGGGTTTAGTGCTTATCACTTTATTTGTAATGATCGGGTTATCCCTAAGAAAATTACATGTAACATTCTTTCAGGAACTTCCCGTTACACGAATTATCCACCCCCAGCTTTTCTTACAAAATTGGGTTTATCATCGTATCGGCTGCATGTATTAGACCCTAGAGGGGGGGTGATTAGGGTCTTATGCTAATCTAATCCGATTAAATACCAATTAAAACTAATTAACAAATATATTCTTGCAAGATAGATATACAAAGAGTTATGTGCAAGAATATGTAATATACACAAGGTGATATATCCTAGCAATGAGATATGCTATATGATATATGCAAGGATATAAAACTAACACAAGGGGTAAACAATATACACAAGATAGTGGATGATATAGAAATGAGCAATGCACAATGGCGATATAAGATATGAACTTAAATATGAAAGAACGCCAAAGCACACTCAAACAAGCAATATGATCACGGAGTTCGGACCTTCCGTCCTACGTCTCCGCTCCCCACTCCCGGGGAGAAATCCACTATCACAACCGGGTTTTCTACGCTCACCCGAATAACGTTTACACCTCACAGTGTCGGTTTTCAACGCTCACCGATCAACGTCACTCCTCACACTCGGTTTTCTAGTTCACCGAAAACTTCACAACACACTCGGTTTTCTAGCTCACCGAAAACCTTACAACACTCACAGTGTAACAAATATAAATTTGTTCTCTACAATAGATGAGAACTCAATTAAGCATAACTCAATGTTACAATCTCTCACAACCCTAATATACTATGTATGCAAATACAATAAGCTCAAGTGGGTGTGTGTAACAATGAGATTTAAATAAAAACTTAACTCAATAAGAACTAGCAATAAGATTGATATGAAATACAATAGTAGAAATGCTAGGAAATAGAGTTAAGGAAACTTCTCTATAAATACAAAGAGAGGATGATGAAGTGTTGAAGATGAACTCTTCAATAGCTGATGAAAAACTCCTCTTTGTAACAGCAAACCCAAAACAAACTTAAACCAAACTAAACGAGTTTACACCCTTGTTTAAAACCTTGTTTAAAAACTTCTTGATTAACCTGAAAAGACATCAGCAATGGGGTATATATACCCATTCAAAGCTCAGCCAAAACCCCCAAGCCAAATGACAAAACAGCCCCAAGCAACGGTAAGAAAACTAGCCGTTGGAAGCTGAAAAAGCTCTTGTCGGTCGACCGGAAAATTCATCGGTCGACCGGAAGTTTCATCGGTCGACCGGACCGGTCGACCGACAGACTCTCTGTCGCCCAGTGAGCATATGAACTCAGGTTCGGTCGACTGGTTCGGTCGACCGAAAACTGACATATTCAAAAACTGGTTTTTAAAGCTGAACTTTGGAAAACTGTTAAAAATAACAAATGAATTCCAAAAATAATAAAACTTTGGGAAATGTATATAAACATGTAAATGAACATGTTACAAAAAGAATTTTCCAAATTGCATTTCCCATTTGTGAAAAATCATCATTTTGCAAAATAGTTCAAAACACGAAAATGTAAACATGTGAAATTTGATGTGTTTTGACATAAACCAACTTTTGAAACTTTGTGAAATGTTTCTATAGACTTAGTAAAACGTGTATAAACTGATATTGAAGTCTATAAACTAATAAGACAATATTTTTACAAAATTGCATATTCTATGCAATGTTTTCAAAAACACAATAGTAAATATGAAATATATGATTTCATATTATAAACATGAAAACCCAAAAACCATGCATGTATATATATAACTATATATATACATATAAAACAAAACTTATGTATATATATATAACTATATATATATACGAAGAAACCAATAAATGTGTGTGTATAGATATTGAGCTTATAGTATATAACACACATAATATAAAATCTAAAACTACATTACCCAAGTAATCTTGATCTTCAATTAAGCTTGACTTGGTACACTTGCGGATGAAGCTTGAACTTGATCTTTAACTTGAATTGTATGTTGCTTCACTCCACAATTCCGCCAACCTCCATTGGATATCATCGTTGAAGCTCTATTCCATCCAACCTCCAACTCGTTGTTTGCCTAGAATAAATACGAAAACACAAACACTAGACAAACAACATTAGTTGTAAATTGTTTGTAAATCATCATCAAAATAAGAAGGCCAACAATCTCCCCCTTTTTTATGATGACAAACAATTTACAAAAAGGATATATGCATGAAAGGAAATGAGTATATAAATTATAATTCACATGCATATAAACAAGAGAGAATATACATATACTCACAATATTTCTCCCCCTTTGACAACATTAAAAAGGGGACAAAAGAATTAAGAGAGCGAAGGCTCCCCCTATCAATAAGCATAGGTGAGTATAAAACATAAAAAAATATAGGGATTGCTCCCCCTATCAAAATGCCATATGGAATATATGCAATAAAGATCATGGCAACCATATGTGAGTAAGCATAGATGAATATGCTAAATGTCACTCACATACTATAAGAGAATGAGAACACATATGAATGTATCATTGAGATAATGTGTCTCAAAACATAAAGATCAAAAATAGATTTATGAAATCAAAAGAAAAGGAACATGAAAATCATGTAAAAGGTTTTCAAATGAAAACAAATTACTCAAATGAAATCATAAATCAAGATTTGAGTCTAAAAACAATGTTTGATCAAAAAAGAATTTTCTTTGTGGGATTTGATCAAACCACATATGGAATACATTATAAGGCACGAATAGATGATCCATAAGTACAAACATATAAATATCATCGTATAAGTGAAATATAATGAATTCAAGGCAACAAATCAAAACAAAATCTTTAACAAAAGAATTTCAAGAGAGGCAACAATATTTCAAGCTCTTAAGCTTGTTCTAACCCATATAATCATTCTAGCATCCGGTAAACATGATTTGGGAATAAACACCCAATAAACCCGGAGGGTTATATAAATACAAAACCTCTCATGAAAGCAAAACCAATAATCATGAAAACAAAAGAATTTAACCAATAAGGAATTGTTTTCATAAAAGTTTAAAATACATTTTTCAAAACCAAGAAAAAGAAAAAGAAAAATACTAAAATTCTTGGTTAAAAAAAAATTAAATTTGTTTTGGTACCCAAGAACTCTTGATACCAAAAGATTTAGGGACATGACCCCTATCATTTAAGCTCAAAGTCCTAGGGTTATGAACCCTCTTGGACATATGTGGTGCACTAACACGGTCAAAGCAATAAGCACTCAAATGACCCTTTCGATTGTAATATGTGCAATGAAAAAGATCCATTTGTTTTTGTGGACCATTAGCTCGTGCACGGGAATCATTTGCAAATAAGGATTGTCTATTAGAAATATTTTGCAAATGAGAAACATTCTTAAACAATGGTCTGTTTGGAACATATTGCAACTTAGAAGCTTTTTGCATATCAAAATAAAATTTAGCAAGATGTCCAAACCTACCACAAACATCACATTTAAAAACATGTGGTCTACTAGAAGCATTTGGCAAATGAGATTTATTTTTCAAGTCAAAACAATATTTGGCCAAATGACCAAAGTGATCACAATAATCACATTTATACACACTAGCATGCTTATGATGAACATTATGTGCGTGTGTGTGTACATGTGATGAAGAAGCTACATGAGATGCACAAGGAGCATTGACATTTTTATGTTTGTGTGCATCATAGCAAAATTTAGCTAGATGGCCTTTACGGCCGCAAATAGAGCACTTATAAACTTTGCTATATATGTGTGCATGATGAGTAGAAGATGACTTAGACTTGGCACATATATCCATAAGCTTCTTATGATTATTAATGCATGTTTTCAAAGTTGAATCTAAAGATAAAATGTATTTTTTCATAAGATTCAAGTCTTCATTTTTAGGCACATATGCACCTTTAGAAGTAGAACATAAATAGTCATTTATAAAAGAAGCTGTATCATTCTTTATGTTCTCTACTTCTAACATAGCATCAATCTTAGCATGAGATAGGCTAGCAATAGATGAGATCAAATTTTCATTTTCCAAATTTAATAAGTCATTGCTTTCTTTAAGCATAGTATTTTTATTTTCAATGACATCAAATTTGGACACTAGCTTCTCATGATCAGATTTTAAATTATCATGCTTGCATTGTAAATCAACAAAATCTTTATGCAATTTGTTAAAGGTATGCAATAATTTTTCACTAGCACAAGCAAGTTCATCATTAGGTAAATCATTAATGGTTTCGAACTCGCAAACCTCACTAGGGCTATCGCCTAGTGGCCGTGTGCATGATGCTCCTTTAGAACTTGAAGCGGGATCCTCCAAAGCTTGTTGGATCGCCTCCAAGTCCCCTTGATGTGCTTCTATAAATTTCCAAAGTTTGTAAGCACTATCAAAATGAA
Organism: Asparagus kiusianus; assembly: GCA_022839385.1. Taxonomy (NCBI): domain Eukaryota; kingdom Viridiplantae; phylum Streptophyta; class Magnoliopsida; order Asparagales; family Asparagaceae; genus Asparagus; species Asparagus kiusianus. The sequence goes on along the minus strand of BQKN01061187.1, from coordinate 105,839 downwards.
CAAACTTGTTAGACATAGATGAATTAAAAGCATTTAGCAAATATTCTAACAAAATATTGTTCATTGTAAACATACGATGATCATTCTTATTCCATTTGGATTTCTCCAAAATGGGCACAATATAAGCATCATCTATAATTTCCCATAAATTAAAATGTTTAGATCTAACAAATAGCTTAAATCTAACACACCATTGGGCATAGGGGAAATTATCTAATCTAGGAGCAACACTAGAATCATAGCCTAAACAAGATGCATCATTCATATCCATAAATTATAAAAATATGCAAGCAATATACGAATGTAATCAAAACAAGATTAGCATAAAAAGATAACTTGGATCTTTAACTCAAGTCGATTAGACCTTAAATCAAAGAGCACCAAGCTCTGATACCAATTGTTAGACCCTAGGGGGGGTGATTAGGGTCTTATACTAATCTAATCCGATTAAATGCCAATTAAAACTAATTAACAAATATATTCTTGCAAGATAGATATACAAAGAGTTATGTGCAAGAATATGCAATATACACAAGGTGATATATCCTAGCAATGAGATATGCTATATGATATATGCAAGGATATAAAACTAACACAAAGGGTAAACAATATACACAAGATAGTGGATGATATAGAAATGAGCAATGCACAATGGCGATATATGATATGAACTTAAATATGAAAGAACGCCAAAGCACACTCAAACAAGCAATATGATCACGGAGTTCGGACCTTTCATCCTACGTCTCCGCTCCCCACTCCCGGGGAGAAATCCACTATCATAACCGGGTTTTCTACGCTCACCCGAATAACGTTTACACCTCACAGTGTCGGTTTTCAACGCTCACCGATCAACGTCACTCCTCACACTCGGTTTTCTAGTTCACCGAAAACTTCACAACACACTCGGTTTTCTAGCTCACCAAAAACCTTACAACACTCACAGTGTAACAAATATAAATTTGTTCTCTACAATAGATGAGAACTCAATTAAGCATAACTCAATGTTACAATCTCTCACAACCCTAATATACTATGTATGTAAATACAATAAGCTCAAGTGGGTGTGTGTAACAATGAGATTTAAATAAAAACTTAACTCAATAAGAACTAGCAATAAGATTGATATGAAATACAATAGTAGAAATGCTAGGAAATAGAGTTAAGGAAACTTCTCTATAAATACAAAGAGAGGATGATGAAGTGTTGAAGATGAACTCTTCAATAGCTGATGAAAAACTCCTCTTTGTAACAGCAAACCCAAAACAAACTTAAACCAAACTAAACGAGTTTAAACCCTTGTTTAAAACCTTGTTTAAAAACTTCTTGATTAACCTGAAAAGATATCAGCAATGGGGTATATATACCCATTCAAAGCTCAGCCAAAACCCCCAAGCCAAATGACAAAACAGCCCCAAGCAACGGTAAGAAAACTAGCCGTTGGAAGCTGAAAAAGCTCTCGTCGGTCGACCGGAAGTTTCATCGGTCGACCGGACCGGTCGACCGACAGACTCTCTGTCTCCCAGTGAGCATATAAACTCAGGTTCGGTCGACCGGTTCGGTCGACCGAAAACTGACATATTCAAAAACTGGTTTTTAAAGCTGAACTTTGGAAAACTGTTAAAAATAACAAATGAATTCCAAAAATAATAAAACTTTGGGAAATGTATATAAACATGTTACAAAAAGAATTTTCCAAATTGCATTTCCCATTTGTGAAAATCATCATTTTGCAAAATAGTTCAAAACACGAAAATGTAAACATGTGAAATTTGATGTTTTGACATAAACCAACTTTTGAAACTTTGTGAAATGTTTCTATAGACTTAGTAAAACGTGTATAAACTGATATTGAAGTCTATAAACTAATAAGATAACATTTTCACAAAATTGCATATTCTATGCAATGTTTTCAAAAACACAATAGTAAATATGAAATATATGATTTCATATTATAAACATGAAAACCCAAAAACCATGCATGTATATATATAACTATATATATACATATAAAACAAAACTTATGTATATATATATAACTATATATATATACGAAGAAACCAATAAATGTGTGTGTATAGATATTGAGCTTATAGTATATAACACACATAATATAAAATCTAAAACTACATTACCCAAGTAATCTTGATCTTCAATTAAGCTTGACTTGGTACACTTGCGGATGAAGCTTGAACTTGATCTTTAACTTGAATTGTATGTTGCTTCACTCCACAATTCCGCCAACCTCCATTGGATATCATCGTTGAAGCTCATTCCATCCAACCTCCAACTCGTTGTTTGCCTAGAATAAATACGAAAACACAAACACTAGACAAACAACATTAGTTGTAAATTGTTTGTAAATCATCATCAAAACAAGAAGGCCAACAGCATGATCGGGTTATCCTTAAGAATACCACGCATGGAACTCTCTAGGAACTTCCCGTGGAAGAAAGAAAATAGTTTATACTCATATACCTATTGGAGTATCAGGGAGCAGTTTAACCTCTTATACCGGTCGGAGGATTGAGAAGCAGTTTATACTCATATACTCTTCGGAGTTTTAAGAAGTAGTTTATACTCTTATACTTATCGGAGTGATGCCGTTCTCAACTAGCTTACTCTAGCGTTATGACGCCGGCTTCAACCAATGTCTGGATGCTATTCTTTAAAGTAAAGCAGGCATTGGTGGGATGAAGGATCCTCCTGTGGTATGCACAGTACTTCGGATCCGCAGTATTGTCAGCTTCCTCCTGATTCGTGATCGGTGGCAGCTTGATCTTGTTATTTTTAAGGAGGGATTCGAAGATGGCTGGAACATCTTCGTCCTTGAAGGAGTACTCTTTTTGGAACCTTTGATCTGAAGTCTTCTGTTGTCTCCGTGGTTGTTGTTGCGACGTTTGATTGCCATCAACAGCCGCTGCAGGTGTCTTGCCCTTACCACGGGAGGCGAAGTTAGAATTCGGAGGCTTAGTTGTTGATTGACTCCTCTCGGCCTTCTTCCTTCGGAGGAAGCGTTCGGCTTGCTCACCGCACACCTTCAAGTCTTTCTAAGAGTTGGACGGTGCTGTCCCCATTGCTTCCAACACGTCCAATGAAAGATTGTTGTGGCAGGTCTGGAGAATGAATTCCTCAGTGATCGGGTCCCAGCAGTTCAACGCCTTGTTCCGGAACCTTTTGACGAAGGTGTCGACTAACTCCCCGTCTTTCTGTTTTTCATCCAGCAACGATCCGATAGATATCTCGGTGTCGTCGTCGAAGAAATTGTGAGGAATTTGGTCTCCATATCGTCCCAGCTGTTCACGCTACCTAGCTTGAGGCGGCGATACCAATCGAAGGCGGCTCCGCGAAGAGTGCCAACGAAGGACCGTACCATTAGAGGTTCATTACCAGAGATAACCCCCAAGTGTGATTTGAAGTAAATCAGATGTTGAGTGGGTGAAGCCTTCCCATCAAATGGCGTGAAGTTGATTAGGTTGAACTTCACCGGATACGGGATTGATTCCCATTCTATTGGGTATGGACAAGGAATGCCCGTTTTCTTTATCTCTTGAGCGGAAATCAATGTATTGATTTTGCTCTCGAGATTTTTAATCTTCAAACTTTCACCTGTATCTTCGTTAGCACGATTCTGAGGTGGAAGCGTGGCGTTGTGACTAGCATCCTCATTACCACCCCCTGCATTGACGGGAGGATTATTGGCATTGTGAGCTTCATCCGCATGTGCGTCGTCGTCTTCCTGATTAATCTGGTTATGACGACTTGGTTCGCCTTGCCGGTTTGTCAGTGCTTGGATCTGTTGGTCATGCATTTCTCTCATATTCTGCATGGCCATCTGCATTTCAAACCTGAAGCTCTCCTGTTGTTTGGCCATGGCTTCTTCGAGCATCTTGGCCACTTGTTCCGCGCTTATCATAAATGACTCGCGTGGTTGTCCTTCGCTAGACACTGTGTTATCTGATGCGACTGCAGAGTAAGCATCCGATTCTTCATCTTCCGAAGGCAGTCTTATCCGAACCCTACCATAGGTTGCTAGTATGATGGCTCCGGACTACAGACGAGTTACACGCCGAGGTATTTTCGGAATCGGCTCGGGATTACCCTGTGTCGATGTCCTTTTGCTGGTCATATTGGTAGTGACCCTTGGAAATTCTCCATCATTGATCACCGTTCTTCTTCGTCGGAAACGCCTATGCCTTGGTTTTGGCGTTTTGGTACTAAGCCTTTCGAAAACTGAAACTCTTTCGGGGACTGCCTTAATGCAGTTGTATTCAGACAGTACCGTCCGGATGAGTTTGGAACAGGGGCATTGAGTTTCTAGCCTTCGAGGACTTCTCTTTCTGGCTTTGCTCGTACCCCCAGCACGATAGTACAGCTCGTCCGTTTAAAAGTCGGAGCAACCTATCGTGTGTTGGCATGATTTCCCAGGTATAACGTCATCATCATCGAACAACAACGTTTCCTTCTGAGTGTGAATTGCCTTCTTTGGGCTTTCGAGAGTCACGCGCCTCAAAACGCGCCTTTGTGGGCGTGAATTCTCAACCGGCTCCTGAACTTCAATGCGCAGCGTAGTGCGCTTGGTTGCCCTGATTTCCTCGTCATGTTGGGGATTGCGGCGACCCCCAGCGCGTTGAATCATTTGGGACTTCTTCATTGGCCCCAAACGTTCCTGGACTGGAGCTTTGCCTCGTTCCTTGGGAAGTGGACCGAGGCGCTCCAAAACCGACTTCCTTTTCTGGGATGGTCCTGCGGGATCTCCCGAAGCAGTTGTGGAAATCATCGGCGGTTTGGATTGATTCGCCGAAAGTTGCACTTTCGAAGGCTGCAGTTGCTGCTCCTTGGTCTGAACCGCCGCTTCAGACTTCGGCCTCCAAACTTTGCGGGTTGATGGCGGCTTCTTGGCCACCTCTTTCTGCAACTTTCTACGGGCTTCTTCAGCTTGAGCCCGTGCCTGCGCTGATAGTGCGCGGCGTTTGCGAATGCGCTCTTCTAGCGTTGAACGGTTCTATTTGACACGGACCCATTCCATTGTGGGTGACTTGGAAGAGCCGCCGTTCATCTGTTGTTGAGGCTGTTTGCCTCTCTTGTTCTTCAGATCCGCATTGTAACGGATCCCGTCAACTGACTCCATGGCCTTTACGAATTGTTTCGCAAGGCGTTGACGTTACCTTTGGCGGGCTCTCTTCGGCAGAGTCACCACGCCCTCTGCGGCAGAAGGGTTGGCCAGAGCAGATCCGACCTGGTTGGGAATTGGAGGAATCTTACCCGATGCGACTTTGGCATCCAGCGGGGCGAGATCTTCGTTGGTGTTTTTAACATCTTCATACCAACGAGTTTTTCTCCTAGAGGAGAACTTCTTGGACTTGCGGGGGGAGGTTGATCCGGACGAGGACGATAAGTACTCCTTGAACTTCTGCTGGTCGAACTCGTATTCGACCTCCTCCACGATCGGGATTGAGATCCGCGGCTGCGACGCTCCGATCTCGGCAGCGAGATCGGCGGCTCCCACTGTGGTCGCCAGATTGTTCGCGGGAAAAATCATTGCTTTCTTCATTATTGATTCCATTGCACTCTCAATAACTGTTTTTCTTGGTTACAAAGATCCGGTCTTTTTATAAGATCCGGTTACAATGAAGATCAAATAAAAGAAATAAAAATTATAACTTTTTCTCTTGTTTGTCGAACAAATCACGAGCTCTTGTTTTGCGGTCGCTCGCTTGCGTGGGTTGTTTGCCTGCGCCGGGGTTTATCCGTGGACCACCGCGAGATCTAGATCCGGTCGGATCTACGCAGTACGATGGGTATTATTTCACGAAGGAAATAATAGCCAGGGGGGATTAGTTCACCAAGGAAATAATCGCCCGAATCTCGGGATCAAAGACCAAGCTTTGATCCGGAGTATGCCTGCGTAGATCTGAGATCCGATTTGAGATCCGGTTCCTCTCGAACTCTTGCCTTATTTGGCGTTGACGATCGCCGAGCACCGGATCTGGATGAGCAAGTCCTTGAAGTCCCAAAGCTTGGATCTTTTTTAGATCTGAGTCTTGAATCCAACAGGGCTTCGCCTCCAAAAAATCCAACCTCTGAACAAATGAACAACCTCTCCTATTTATAGGCCACCTTTACTGTGCCTGCGCACAGGTGGCCGACACGCCTAGCCACCTTGAGGTGGCTCGGTTTCGGCCGAGCCCCTCTAGGTGTTTGGGTTTCCGTCGTTTTGTTTTCTGGTTCTGTCCGTGATTCGGTTGTGTGGTTGATTTGTTCGGACTCGATTCGTTAACCTGATTTGGCAGTAAATCTGGTTCCTGATTAGGCAGTAAATCCACTTCTGAGTTCGAGTCCGAAACTGATCTTGATTCGATCAGGATTCGTTCGTGTTCGCTCTTGGTTGGATGACTCATTGATTCCTCAACCCGTTAGCTAAATTCCGTACGCGAGTGGATTTATTCCGTTGTTTACGTGCGGTTCGTTAGCTTTGTAGCCTCGTTAATCCGTTTCGTCGCGTACCACTTGGCTTCGGTGTTGCAGACTAACGATCGTGTTGGGATACGTTGCCCGATAGTTCGTTTGTCGAATCGACGTCGTCGAGCTATGTTAAGGGACCTATAGGCAGTTTTATACGCCTACAATCTCATTCTCCCTTAAAACTCTCAGCGTGTTATCAACCCAGGAGTGAGCTCTCAAAATTTTGTACAAGTGTTGAAACTCAGAGAGAAATAAAATTAAGCCCCCTCTTGCCGTGGACGTAGATCAATTTGATCGAACCACGTAAACATTATGTGATTGTAATTGTTCTATTTTCTGGTTTTTGTTTAAATTATCCCAACAATTGATATCAGAGATTCTTGGTTCTAGGACAGCTTTCAATCCTCCACAATGGCTTCTGTGAAGTTCTCGGTGTCGATCTTCGATGGCCAGAACAATTTCGGTCTATGGAGGATAAAGATGAAAGCTTTGTTGCGACATGAAGGCACAATTAAAGCTATCGATGAGAAATACCCAGAAGATATGACTAGTGCAGAGATCGAAGAGATGGACGAAAAGGCTCACAGCGCCTTGCAATTGTCACTATCCGACAATGTGCTTCGTGAAGTTGCCGATGAGGAACGACAGCGGGGCTACTGGTCAAAGCTCGAAAGTCTTTACTTGAAGAAATCTCTTACTATGAGATTTTACCTGAAGCAGCGGCTATACACATTGAAGATGAAGGAAGGTACACCCATTCAGGAACACCTTGATGAATTTAATAAAATTATCATGGATATGAAAAACCTGGATCTTAAGCTTGATGATGAAGGCCAGGCTCTCATTGTGTTGTGTTCCTTGCTTGACTCTTATGAAAATTTTGTTAACTCTATGTTGTACGGAAGAGAATCCATAAGTCTTGAGGATGTGAAGGCCTCTTTGAATTCTGCTGAGTTAAGAACAAAGTTGAATGGGAGAGGTACCGATAGGCAGGCTGATGGTCTGCTAGCCAGAGGTAGAATAAAGACCAGAGATGGTGATAAAGGGCAATCTAGAAATCGTTCAAAGTCCAGATCAGCCCAAAACAAGAAAAATATGGAGTGTTTCTATTGCCACAAGAAAAGGCATTACAAGTCAGAATGCTATGCTCTAAAGAAGAAAGACAACCAGCGTGGTGAAACCTCAGATTCAGCTAATACGGTAAAGGCTGATACTGTTGTTGTTGTTGAGATGGTTCTTGCAGTTTGTCCCTTGGATAACCGTTTCGATAGAGAATGGATCTTGGATACAGGTGCGTCTTATCATATGTGTCCAAATAAAGATTGGTTCACTACTTACAGATCTATTAGTGGTGGATCAGTTTTGATGGGCAACAATACAGTTTGCAAGACAGTTGGCATTGGTACAGTTCGCAACTGGTGTCACGATGGGAAAGTGAGAACTTTATCAGATGTGAGACACATCCCAGACTTAAAGAAAAATCTGATTTCTTTGAGTTCTTTGGATTCTATTGGGTGTTCTTACACTGGTGAAGGTGGAGCTCTTAGAGTTACTAAGAGTTCATTGGTTGTGATGAAAGGTTATAAGGTGAACAATCTTTATGTTACTAAAGGTAGTCAGTGTAGTGAGCAGATACATGGCTCAATCAGGGAAGACACATTAGGAAACAGTGAAGTGGATTCTTCGGTATCTCAAGGGTACCTCAGATTTGGGTTTAATTTTTAATAGCAGTACTTTGGGAACCTCAGTTGTAGGTTTTGTGGATTCTAACTATAAAGGTGATCTCGATAAAAGAATATCTTTGACTGGTTATCTTTTTACTCTTTCTGGCTCAGCTATTAGTTGGAGATCGACTCTACAGTCGACAGTTGCTTTGTCCATTACAGAGGCAGAATACATGGCAGCAACAGAAACGGTAAAAGAGGCCATTTGGTTGAGAAATCTCGTAAGGAAACTTGGACTTCAGCAGGAGGCTAGTTCAGTTGTATTTTGCGATAATCAGAGCGCAATACATCTAAGCAAAAACTCAGCACATCATGAGAGGACAAAGCATATTGATGTCAGATATCATTTCATTCGTGAGGCAACTGCTGAAAGAAACATCACGATGAAAAAGATCGGTACTGCAGACAACCCAACTGACATGTTGACCAAACCGATCCCGGCCTTCAAGTTCAAGCACTGCTTGAATTTGGGAGGCATTCGCACTTGTTAAGTGGCCCCGTTTGGGGCATTGTTTGCAAGAGGGGGTCGAGTTTCACTTATTCTATTATGAAGTGAACTCTCACGTAAGCTGTGTTCATGATGAATATTCAACTTCTTGATGTTTGAAAATTCAATCCAAGGTGGAGATTGTTGATAATGGTTTGAATTTGGCCAAACATCACGGGACCAATTTTGTTTTGAGAACACAAAGTCTGACTTTGGGTTATTATTGGAGGTCGCTGTCGAGTCATTATCAAGTCACCTCTTTTCACTTATCAAATCAACTCTGTTCAACAATTGCGGCTGCAGAAGAAATTTTGTGGAAGGTCGTTGTCATTGATCACTTCGGGTAAAGAAAGACAATATTGATGTGGACCCCTGTTGATTTGAAGAGAGATCTCATTCTCTCTTAAAACTCTCAGTGTGTTATCAACCCAGGAGTGAGCTCTCAAAATTTTGTACAAGTGTTGAAACTCAGTGAGAAATAAAATTAAGTCCTCTCTTGCCGTGGACGTCGATCAATTTGATCGAACCACGTAAACATTGTGTGTTTGTGATTGTTCTATTTTCTGGTTTTGTGTTTAAATTATCCCAACAGTTACATACCTTAGGGAAGAATAGAAGATAAACGTCTATAATGAATTATAATAATCTTGTACCCCACGTATAATGGACCAAAGTGAAAAAACAAAAAGATGGACGACATCATCTCTTTTGGAAGTTACAAAATTTGATTCCGTATGCAAACACAAAAGCAAAGAGTACAGTAAATCCAATCACTGCAGCGCTAACCTCACCCAAGAAGTCATGCCTATATCCAAAAAAACTCTTAAGAAATTCCTTCACTGTTTGACCATTCTCCAGCATGTTGTTATCATCCCCATATTGTGACACACACAGACCGTATAAAGACCAAGATACCGGGCAAGCCCAGTAGTACCATCTCCACCATACAGGTATCCTCTGCATTCAGTAATATTGATATATTCTTAGTAAAATTAGAAAGTGTAACCAGAACAATGCTTTTGGTTTTTGGAAACCTACGGGTCGAGGAATAATGAAGCCTGCAAAGAGATTCCATATAAAATAGAATGCGGCAGCGACAACTGAAGCAATATCCGAATTAGGAGTGAGAGCAACCGCCATCATCCCATAGTAGGTGAAGTATAGGAAACTGCAGAATGTGAAGAACGTGTACCACAAGAATTTTGCTGCAGTCCAGTCAAAGTTTATCATCGAATAGACAAGAATGCAGTAGAGTACAGACTGGAAAAGAGCATATGGAACCTCAACGGCAACCTACAAGAAAGAGATTTCGGTTACTAACTAAAATTGTAAGGCAGTTTGGTCCAAATGACTTTTTTAACGGCATCTGTCATAGTTAACGGAATGAAATAATAGGGTATTTAAGTACAACAACAAACAAGTGAGGATTTACAAGTGCAACCCCGGGTAAAGCATATGGTAATATGGTATATAAGTGCAACTAAGCTTAACAAAAAGGCAAGATAAACTAAGTTAATCCTGGTATCAGACCAACTTACTTTCTAGTTGGAAATTATAGAGCACTATCTAAAACATTTTCTCCAGCTGCATGGATGAAATCTAGCAACTTTAGATGCCACTCTAATTTGCATGAACTTAAAGCGCCCGTTTGGCTAACCACTAAAACTGGGCTAGGTTCAAACTTAGTCTGGTTTTAACATAGCTTTATGTTTGGGAAAAGTAGGACTAGAGCTGGCTCAACTTATTTTAGTTTATTTTTCAGCCTCTTAACCAGGCTAGAATTGAACCACCCCCTACCTGGTTCAATTATGGCCTGGTTAAAAAAGAAAACTGGGCTGTCTTGATTTCTATTAGGTTGCCAAACAACCCAAAGACTTAAAGCTAAGGTTGGATCTATTTATAGTCCCGTTTATGTTATTGGTTTATGCCAATTTTTTAAAAGTGTTTTGCATATTATAATTCTTGTACCAGTAATACATCAAAGTAAGTGTCAGGTTGAGAACCTATAAGGAGATTTGGTTTATGCCAAATTAGGGAGTGTATCGTTTGGTATCATCCTTCTGAGACAAATTTGATGAAAAAGTCACATGGTAGTTGTTTGTGGAAAATTTGCAGTAAAAAGACAGTGAAAGAAAATTGACTTGTATTCTCTCAAAATCGATTACAATTTGGATTCCCGATTACAAAAGAGAGGAGAATGAATCTGGATTCTCCCCTTTGTTTAATTCTGGGTTCTTCACGGTGGTGATGAGATGCCTCCCTCGAATGCTCGCGTCGAGATTGCTTCTCGTTGACGATCCGACGTCTTGTTTCACTGGAACGTGATCTCCTCCTCACGATTTGACGTTGTGGAGAACTTGCGTGGCAAGTTTTAGAACTCTGAATGAGTTTGTTTGATCTTAACCGTAATTGGTTAGACAATCTAAGGATCTCTTCTTTGCTGTTAAGGAGAAAGATCCGAAAATGCTAGCCCCAGGATCCAAAAGCCAGCCCTTAACTAAGCTGATTTCTTAGTTATTTATAGAGGATTAAGGGGTGTAACCACCTCCTTAATTCGCTCCTAAGTGGGGCTAAGGGATGTAACCCGCCCCTTAAATCACTCCTGAGTGGAGTTGTGATCCCCTCAGATCGTGGGAAACGGTTTTAAAACCGTTCAGTTCGTGTTTGAACGAGTCAAACGCAAAATCCGCGTTCTGGCATGAATTCTGCATTTAAACGCAGCGTCTGGAAGCTCGGACGCAGCGTCTGGTTGGAAGCTGCGTTTGGCAGCTTGGAAGCTGCGTTTGACCGCTTAGAGGCTGCGTTTGGCAGCGGTATAGAGCTGCGTTGGGCGGCGGTTGGAGCTGCGTTAGGCAGCGGTTGGAGCTGCGTCTGGCAGCGAGTGAAGCTGCGTCTGGCAGCGGTTGGAGCTGCGTCTGGCAGCGATTAGAGCTGCGTCTGGCAGCGAGTGAAGCTGCGTTTGGCAGCGGTATAGAGCTGCGTTGGGTTGTGTTCGTAGCTATGAACGCGGTGCGTCTTGATGCTGGTGTGCGGGGAGGACTTCCGCAGGTTGGTTTGAAGAGACCGTCGATTTGTAGCCTCTTTCTGTCGAAGCGTTGCAAAGATCGTCATTTTGTAATCTTTGTTTTAGCTCTCTGATATGCGAGAGTCGTCAGATTGTAGCTCCCGATGTTGATAGAGCTTTCATCAGTTGTTGTGAAGGTCGTCAGATTGTAACCTTCTGGAAGTCGTCAAATTGTAACTTCCATCATCGGTGTTTGATGGGGAATCAGCTATCTATTGTGAATTTTAGACAGCCTACAGTAGTGATAAGGCACAATAGTTTCCTCAGACCGGTAAATGACATTAGTAATTTACCTGTGCAACTGCATATGGTATTGGTGAGTACATTCCAGCAGCCTTTTCTCGGTAGAACACTGTTCTTTCAACATCGACAACGGGCTGTACAGTCTGAGAATTCTGTATTCCGATGAACACAACCCCAGAATATATTGAACCCAAGGCATTGAAGAGACCTTGCATGGTGGTCCTGTAAAGTATTATAGATATGTTCACATTAATAACGCTTAAGAGTTTCTAAATCTGACATGAAAATGATAGTTGATATATAATATGAAGATGCTTGGTTACTGATATACTTCTTGGATCCAAGATTCCAGAAGATCGTCCCAAACATAAATGCAAGGACTGTTGTGAAGAACATCCTAATTGCTGTGTATGATGGATTGCGCCAGTAAGATTTGTATTGTTTCCAGAAGCAAGCGACGCATTGCATGAAGAACGATTGTGAAAACTTTGTGGGAAAATATAGATCCTTTGAACCAGGGGGAGGAGTCCTCAATTCACTAATCAAAGCCTTATTCCTTCTGCAAAATTTGCCTCAAGTTATTTCTATTGGTTAGTCAATTGAATCATGAATTTAAATAACAGCCCTATTTTCTGCCTCATTGAAGGGAATCTATGTCTGATAAGTTATGAGTTTTAGATACCTGAATAAATCTGAGTTTTTGTACACTTCAGTGAAATTGACCCCCAAAATTTCTTCTTGTGCCATGGTAGTGACCTCCAACATCCATGTTGCAGGATTGTATCCATCTTTAATCTTGCTAACTCCATTGACTGCCTGGACAAAACACAAGTTCACGTCATGGACTTTCATGTCAAATTTGAGATAGAAAAGAAATTTGATAAAACTGTGCGTCTTTTGTTACATATTACCTCAAAATAATTGATTAGATCACATGAGTTGTGCCCGAGAGGTCCTACATATATTTCTTCTCCTCCTCGTTTCAGTAGGAAGAGCTGTGAATTTGTTGAATCCCATTAGTAAGTCAAATTAGTAGACCAACTTCTTGGTTAATAAATCAAAGGTCATGCATCAAAATATCAGCTCCATAAGAACTTTGCTTCCGTTAATTTTATCTTTTACCTCATCAAATGCTTCAAAAATATCGATGCTTGGTTGGTGAATCGTGCACACAACTGTTCTTCCTGTATCAACTGTGTTCCTGACTGTTCTCATAACAATAGCTGCTGCTCGGGCATCAAGTCCGGAGGTTGGTTCATCTAAGAAAATTATTGAAGGGTTGGCAACAAGCTCAACAGCAATCGTAAGACGCTTGCGTTGTTCAGTTGACAACCCACTAACACCAGGCAACCCAACCAATGCATCCCTCAATGGAGTCAACTCAACCAGTTCCATAACCTCCTCAACGAACATCTAAAACCATCATTATTACATGTTAAATTGAAGGAAACACCAAGCATCTATACTAATATGTAAAGAACATAGTGAGGGCGTGGAAAATTTTGGATGACAGGAGGACACCTTCTCATTTCTACTACAGTTGAATAGGCAAGAAAAAGTAACTTTACAAAGGAATATTTTTCTTTTTTCCTTTTCATTCTCTTTCCTTTTCTTCAAGAACATTCCATAAAATTCTTTCTTTCTTTTCCTTCAATAACATTCCATAGGATTCATGGACATGAAATTAGGAATCAATAATTACATGCACATTTACTTCAAATTGTAAGAAGAATAAAATAAAGTTAATTATAAGTTTTTATAGAATAATACTTATCTATATATCTATAATCAATACTAATATATAATGAACACTGAGGTTAGTATATAATGAACATTAAGAGGCAAGGAAATTTTTGAAATATCATTCATTTTTTCCTTAAAACTCTCACCAATAAACATATGCATTTAGATGTAAAAGTTTGACTGAAAAAATTGATTTTGCCTTTTTTATCACTTATTACATCAGGCTTAACCTTAATTAAAATGTTTAATCCCAGATCATTTACATGTGCAAAATTTCTAGTGTAATGTTAACAACATTATACCATCTTATTGTAGATATACAAGTTATGATATTTCTTTAACAAATTTTGGTAGCTCAAGCTGATTACTTGTATTGTATTACTGTTATATATTATGTATATGCTTGTTTTCTGTTATTGTCTATATGTATAAATGTTTGACAATCCTAGGTTATAATCCGCGTGGGTTATAATCTGCTCAACCCGTTCGCTTAAAACTTTAGGGTATTTGGTAAATGGGTGGTTTATAATCCATGTGTGTTCTGTTAAAATGACCAAAAATTCTTAAAACTGGGAGTAGGGATGAAAGTGACTGAAAACATGATGGGTTATCTTTTGGTGGATTATAATCCAAAATAATCCATTCAAAATGTGGTTAGCTAACATGCAAAGCGGATTATAACTCAAAAGGTGGATTATAATCCACTTTGACTAAGTTTCCAAACATGCTCTTACACACCTTTCCTGTCTTAGGATCAACTTCAGAAGGTAGCCGAAGCCATGCAGAGTAGATGAGGGACTCATAGACGGTAACATGAGGCGAGTGTATGTCATTTTGTTCACAGTATCCTGATATCCGAGCAAATGTTTCTTGATTCTTTGAATAACCAGATATAGTAATGTTCCCTGCTATATATCCACCGGTCTTCCTTCCAGCCAAGACATCCATCAGAGTAGTCTTACCAGCTCCACTGACTCCCATCAGTGCAGTAAGAACTCCAGGCCTGAAAGCACCACTGACACCCTTCAATAGCATTAATCTGTCCTCGGACACACTTTGAACTCTCATTTCCTGTGAATTTAATTAAATTCAATTATGGTTATGATTTCCCTTAGTAAACAATTTGATTACAGATTTGAATGTTGGGTTTACCTGGGGCATGTCCACCGAGTATCTGACATTATCAAAAGCTATTGAAAGAGGTGCAAATGGGAGCACCATTCCCTTCTCCTTGTTTTGATATTGAATAGTTTCTATTTTTATCCCTGCTCCGCCTCTTGTTCCTGTAGTCATGCAAATTATTGTTTTAGTTGAATTTCATAAAGTACTATATGATATGTTGAACTTCAGCTATTTGATTGTAGCTCACTTTCTGATCTGCTGCAGGAATTTTTTCCAAGGGCCGATAATTTCCCTGTTCTGTTAGCATTCTTCTCCTTTAAAGTCTCCTCGGAAATTACTGCTTGGCCTTCTCCTATCGCTGCAGCAGGACATATGATGATTAAGTTTTTTTTGATATTAAACATGTAAATGTATAGTAAGCAAAGGTAGATTGATTTTGGAGATGAGGACTCACGGTTGAGATACTTAAGAGCGAGAGTGAAGAGGACATTAAAGGCCAGAATATATCCAAACAAAGCACTGACACCAACCCAATACCACTTTGCTTCTGCAAACAAACCACGAGACTCTATGATTTGGACTCCCAATGTTTGGTTACTTGCCGTTGCATTGACCACCTACACCGTACAATCAAGATTATTAACCTATCACAATTGAGGTCAGGGATGCAAGAATGCTTACATGATCCCATTTCTTTCCCAGAAACTCATTTACTGCTATGGCATTCTGTGCATACATCAAGGGTGATGCCCAATAACCCCAGATCCACCATTTTCTGATATTGTCTACAGAAAGATAAGGTTTAAGTTATACATAGAACTTTTGTCTCTATAGAGTATCTGTGTCAGTGAGTCCATACTTCGTGAAATAATGAAGCCACCCAGTACCATAAGTACCAGCTGAACAAATGAACCATATGTGTTTGCAATAACCATTGTTCTTCCAGTTGCCGCAATTAGCCGGAAGAGTCCAGAAGCCACTTGGCTAATCAATGCATACAGGAAGAATTGCCTAAACAATCTGCAGTAAGGGGGGAAGAACAAGAAATTTGAGTCGCACTGTTTACAAATACCTTTGTGAACTTCAAAGTGACTTCAAGTTATATGCAATCTCACCTATTGACACTCGGGTCAAAGCCGATGACATAGTAAGTCAATGCTACATAGACACCACATTCAATAAACGATATTGGGATTTTCAGGATCCATGTAGGTAGGGCATATGCCCATGGTGGAAACAAAAGAAGATCTCTTTGCTTATAGAAAACTGGAAGCTTCGCTATGCTCATTGCTAGCTCAGCAAATCCGTTGAGAAGATGAGTGATGAGACCAGTAAACAATGCCCCGAGATAGATTAGTCCATCACTAACATTGTTGTGGTGCATCTTCGTACGCAAGAAGACCGTCATCGCGATAAATGAAATCAATACAAGCTAAGCACATAGAAGAAGAGAGCACGTAAATTGCACAACTGTAGAAAAAATTTAGGATCACCACTGAAGTCTGGTTAAGTACCGACCTGGAACAGTTTGAAGAAGTAAACGAATGAGTTCCTCTTCATCAGCAAATACTCTCTTGCGAAGCATGCTTTCAGAAGCTCCATCTTGTTGATGCCATATCTTGTGGTTGTTAAAGCGGCAGGATGGTTCTTGCTCCTCTCAAAAGGGCTGCTGAGTTCTCCTGCCAGTCTACGGCCAACATGGAATGAATGGAAGGCATCTGCAAAATCCTTGGCTGGGATAAAACGGTATGGCTCATCACTATGCGCCCAGTATTGCTGTTGATCTTTCTTGGATGTCACCTATGGATATTGGATTCGGATGATGTTCAGGAAATTTTCAAGGTTACTTACAAACAGATCCCCCATAATTTTGCCCAATTGCAGATGGATCCCTTGTAGTTCTATTGTTGTGAATAGACCCCTGTACTACTGCCCAAATGTGGATGTACTCCCTGAGTGAAATATTTTTACTCTTTTACACTCAAAAGGTCTAGTTGTCAAAAAAATAAATTTCTCTATGAGGGTGGTATCTATCTGCAACAACAGAACTACACGGGGTCAGCAATTGGGCGATTGCATAGGGCGTCTAGCCGTAATTAGCCCTATTATCAGTTGCTTTAAAAGAACATTATTTCTGCAGACTATAAGTTCAATACTCACTTCCTGCAAGAAGTCAGCAACACCTTTCCTCTCTGGACATTTGAAGCCCATAGATTCAAAAAACTCCACGATATGTTCACGGGGACCCTGATACACAATCTGCCCTTCTGAGAGGAGAACTATGTCATCAAAGAGGTCATAGGTCTCAGGAGCTGGCTGAAGCAAAGCTATAAGTGCAGTGCCACCGAGGATGTGAATAGATTGTCTAAGAGAGTTCACAATTTGGTATGTGGTGGAGCTGTCGAGCCCTGTGGATATCTCGTCCATGAAGAGTGCCCGTGATGGTCCAACAAGCATTTCGCCTGTAGACGAGTTTTTTTAATATATAGATGAGCATATTACTTGAAACAAACACATAGAAATTAGAAAATTATGATTCAGTTGCTCTTTGCTTCGAGTATTTGACCTGTTGTTACTCTCTTCTTTTGCCCTCCAGAGATACCCCTAAACATATTGTCTCCAACCATGGTATCAGCACAGATGTCCAATCCCAAGATCTGCAATTTTTTAGGAAAAGAAATGTACCAAGAACTAGTGGTGTGCAACATGAAAGGCAATATATTGTCTACATTTTTAGGACATCGGTCAAGATTAGATCCTCGGTGACATTATTTCTGATCTTGCAATTTATATAGTTTTAGTGATTAATGCTCTATTTATAAAATTTAAGTTTGCTTCTGAAAGTTGATACAAGGAAGGCTTATAATTTATTGCATTGGAAATTTTTGGAGCAAGTTTTGGAGGATCTTCTCTTCTCTAAACAGTTTGCTACTTGATTGATGCTATGTGTCTCTACTGCACAGTTTTCTCTATTCTATAATGGTGAGTTTAATTGGTATTTTTAGGGCAAGAGAGGACTGAGACAAGGGAACCTATATCACCTTATCTGTTTGTTTTTTGTGTGGAGTGTTTGTCTAGATAGTTAAGGAGGTTACTAAGTTACTTAGTTGGGGTAATTTCGACTTTCATCTAAACTGTTATAAACTGGGGATTACTCGATCTTGTAGTTGATCTTCTTCTCTTTGCCGGGTCTGATAGAATTTCAGCTCAGTTTTTATATCAACGGCTTATGCACTTTTTCTCAAGCTTCTGCATTGGTTGCTAATGCTTCTCGACGTAGTATCTTTTTTGGGGAAATGGATGAAACTATTAACTGGAGATTCTATCTGATTCTGGTTTTGTAGAAGGTAAGCTCCGTGCTGAGTACCTTGTTCTGCCACAGAAAACTGTGTAAATATCAATGTCCGATAAAACTTTATCAAGGATTCATAGTTGATCTGCTAAAAAATTATCCTATGCTGGTAGGATTACTTGCTGAAATCAGTGTTATTTGGGGTGCAAGTTTTTGTACTAGTGGGTTTCGTTTACCGAAAGCAGTGTTGAGGTCTATTGATTCTGCTTGTAGAAAGTATATTTGGCAGGGAAGGGATCGAAATCAGAAAATGGCTTTGATTTCTTGGGTGGATATGTGCAAACCAAATAGAGATCAGGTGGATTGGATGGGCTTATATATCATGTTGAAGGTTGGTATGTGGCTTCCTTACCCGAAGTTATTTGGAAAGCGCAATGTAAGAAGGATTATCTGTTGATTAAATGGGTGAAACCGATTTGACATATTATCATATCTTAGATTGTTGACACAAGATAGATTGAAAAGAATGGGGATTGTACATCAAAATAAATGTCTTCTTTGCCAACATTTTCCTGAAAGCGTCGAATCTGTCGATCATTTTTTAAATAAAGTCGTTCTAACATCCCTTCTCATTGTGTTATGTACCTTTTATGAGGACTTATCAGTAGTATATTCATTTGAATTAAGGTATTTCTGAGGTTCAAAACTTTATATGTGGTGTTTTTGTGAATCCTGTTTGAGTGGTTCTTGGATTCACTGAGATATGCCTGAGTGAAAAATGTACCTACTGTCATCATAGTGAAATTCACTTCACTTACCAAGAAAAAAGTTGTTTGCTTCAGAATTCCGATATGTTGTGTGCAAGAGAAAAGGATCATATGTTCAATGATTTACCTTCAGAATGTAGTCTGTGACTACAGTCTCCTGTCCTTCTAGTGAAGTCGCCTGCATAGAATTAGAGAGAGTGAAGATTAAGCAAATGTTCAAGTATATTAATTCATCGAAACGGCCATGTCAAAGGAAGTTGTTGGTGATGAACAGATATTGGTTGGTTTCTTAGAGAGCTCTTATCTTTTGAATGCTAAGTAAGAGCACTTTATTTCTGTGAAAATTTGTTGTTGAAAAATTTGTTGTTGAGCCTCATGGTCGTCTGATGATGATCAGGTGATTGAAATTGTCGGATTTATCACAGTTTTCCCCCCTTTTCTTTTCTTTAGGGGTGTTAGTCAATTGGGACATTTTGATGCAAAATGGGATATTTGTTAAAGTGGAATAATGTTTCACTAGTGGGATATTTTAGTGGGATAACTAGGAACAATTTTGTGAAGCGGGATATTTTGATAAAATAACGTGGGATAAATTTTTATAATCATGAAGTATATATTTATGCATTTTGAAGATATAAATACTATTTGTGTATTTTAAACTTACTATTATTGATTGATAATTGCTTACAAGAATGTTCTTTACTATTAAATAACTTTTGATTAGACTATAAGATATTGACAATTATTATTATGATGATGGTCTAATGATGGTGATAACCATAATAGGAAATAAGTAAAGAAAAATAGAAAATAAAAAATAACAAAATAAATATGAGTTCTAGTTTTTTACCACCTAGTTCCAAGCTAAAACTTGGAATAATTTGAGAGACTAGAACTCTCATTTTTGTATAGAAAAATAAAAAAAGTGGGATAATTTTGTACCATTATCCTAATTCTAGTTTTGTTAAAGTTCTACTTGACAAACACTATAAAATTTTATTCTAGTTTTAGTTCTATGTGACTAACACCTTAAAATTTTGTTCTAGGTTTAGTTCTATGTGACTAACACCTTAAAATTTTATCCCACAGATTATCCCAGTTCTAATTTAAAGTTCTAGGTGACTAACCCCCCCTAAAGACGAACCTCATTTATTGTGTCGGATACCCTTATATGCAAAGACGTGGCACTAATTTTCTTAGAGGATCTAAGCTTAAACTTATGCTTTCCAGTTTTTGTTCAGCATTTAACAACAACTCTGTTTTCAATCCTTTACTTTCTTATTTTCATTCAAACTTCATTGTTGGGAATTTAACGCTGAAATCCCTAATGCAACAGAAACGCAGA
>BQKN01061187.1:39042-69153 GCA_022839385.1 Asparagus kiusianus | reverse complement strand
TCCAACACGAGGACTTTAATCGCTTATAGTCCAACACGAGGACTTTACATGAACCATGAAGTTACTACTATTAATGGAGTGTCCATTCAACTCTTATACGTGCCTTGCCGTGCATGTCCAAACTTTGTATCATGTCAAGTCATCTTACATATATAACATGTGTGTTCAGTCTATATGTTTGTACACAGCAAGTGTTTAAACAAGAAACAAAAGAAAACAGGAAAAACCCAGATGAGTCGACTCATGCACTCTTATGAGTCGACTCATACATCATGGGTCGACTCGTATACTGACGAGTCGACTCAGCAGAAGATAAATGACAACAGGAAACGAGTTCGTGAGTCGACTCATGATTAGCCATGGGTCGACTCAACATGATGAGTCGACTCATGATGAGTCGTGAGTCGACTCAAGGGCTGAAATCTGCATTTGTTTGAACTGAACTTGTTCAACTCGTTCCATATCTCAATTTTACTAGTATACATGCATCTAGCCTTCAAGTTTAGACTATTACACAGAGAGGAAACATACATATAACATGAAACAATTACTTGCATGTTAACACTAACATTTAAATCCCTAATCATGAAGGAAAACATTAAATTAATATAAAAACTCTTGTTTTTATTCTTTAAACAAAATTCCAGATCTGGGTTTTCATTAAAAACTTGTTGGTGAGGATTTAAAATCTTAAACACATGATTTCTAGCATTCACCCTAACAAGAATATTGTTTTGTACTTAAAATAAGTCTTAGGCTCAATAAAATCCATTAAAAACATTTACAAACAGTTAAAAACATGGGGAAGGGTTTGGGTGAGATGCTACTCGCCTCAGATGTGAAGAATAACAATCCCCCTCGCTGCAATCCAAGAGAGAACGCTGAAATCCTCCTTAAAACGCCCCCAAAATCTCTAAGAACACCTAGGGTTTGAGAGAAGAGGGAGGGGCTAGGGTTTTCTTGGGGAGATCTGATGTAAATGGGTGTTTTTCGGGTGCTAAGCAATATATAGGAGCCAACTAAACCCGACCCGAAACCCACAAACCCGAATCGAAAGAAGCCAGAAAAAATGCGATGAGTCGACTCATGACTCATTATGGGTCGACTCATAAAAATTATGAGTCGACTCAGCAGAAGAAAATTGGGAACAGGACTCGATATCATGAGTCGACTTATGACAGGCGTGAGTCGACTCAACCTGATCAGTCGACTCATGACATGTTATGAGTCGACTCATGAACAAAAATCTGCATACATTGATTCTTTTGCACACGATATGCAAACTTACAACTCATCCTCATACCTGAGGCATATACACATGCTCATAAGCTCAAATATCATTTCCCATGCATGACCATGCCACAAAGATATTTATAATATATATTAATTATCTTTGTTCACTCATATTCACACTTGAAAGTTGTCAAAATCAACGGGGTCTTACAGCCACGACCTCGCCTGCTCGAGCTCGCCTAACCTCGTCGAGCTCGCCTGGTCAACGCTCGAGCTTGTCTGCAACCCTTCGTCGAAACCTCACCTGCACTTAGGTTTGGATCTACACCCAAACTAACAATCTCCCACTTGGAGACCAAACCGTCGTTAGCAGGCTATCTCAACAAACACTTACTCCTGTGTGGCTCCGCCCTCATCACTTATGCATGAAGGCCAACTGTAGTTGTGCACAACTCTAGTTTCTGAATGGTCACCGCCTTTGTTAACATATCTGCTGGATTCTTACTTTCTGGATTCTTTTCCAGTTTCAACACGTTATCTTCTAACAGGGATCTGATGAAGTGGTACCGAAGCCCAATATGCTTCGTTCTAGAATAAAATGTGGAATTCTTAGCTAAGTGTATTGCACTCTGACTATCACTGTGCAAAACATTCCTCTCCTGATTGAATCCCAGCTCTGTTAATAAACCCTGAAACCATATCATCTCTTTATTGGCTTCAGTCATAGCTATATACTCAGCTTCTGTAGTGGATAGAGTGATAATCTTCTGTATATGTGACATCCAACTAACAGCTATAGTTCCGACAGTGAATACATAGTCGGTGGTGCTTCTTTGGTGATCGACTTCACCTCCAAAGTTTGCATCTATGTAACCTTACACTTCCACCTCTCCCTTACCAAAGTACAAATACTTATGTGTGGTGCCTTGTAGATATCTCAGAATCCACTTGACCGCTTCCCAATAAGCTTTTCCTGAATTCGACATGAACCAGCTGACCACCCCTACTATATGGCTAATGTCTGGTCTCGTACAGACTATTGCGTACATCAAGCTTCCAATGGCTGAGACGTAAAGAACCTTAGTCATACTCTCTTTCTCTTCATCTGACTGAGGAGACTGATCCTTTGATAGACGAAAATGGCTAGCCAAGGGTGTGCTCACTAGCTTGGCGTCGCCCATATGAAATCTCTGCAAAATACGATTGATGTACTCCGTCTGAGATAACTTCAAGATACCTCTCTTCTTATATCTCGTGATTTGCATTCCAAGAATCTTCTTTGTTGGACCCAAATCCTTCATGTCAAATTCTTTTGATAACTACTGCTTCAAACTCCTGATATCCTCCAAATCTGTACCTGCAACCAACATATCATCAACATATAACAGTAAGATGATATAACTGGACTGATATCTTTTGAAATAGCAACAGTGATCGACGTTGCACTTCTGGAAACCTTCCTTGTGCATGAAGCCGTCAAACTTTTTGTACCACTACCTTGGGGTTGTTTCAGGCCATACGAGCTCTTCTTGAGTCTTTACACCAGGTTCTTCTTCTTTTCTTCTAAGAAAACTTCTGGTTGGTGCATGTATATCTCCTCTTCTAGATCTCTACGAAGAAACACCGTCTTCATGTCCAACTGCTTGAGATGAAGATCTTCAATTGCTACAATACTCATCACTATTTTGATAGTATTGAGCTTCATCACGGGAGCAAAAATATCGGTGTAGTCAATTCCTTCCTTCTGTTGGAATCCTTTGATAACTAACCGGGTTTTATATCTTCTGGAGCCATCTTGCTCCTCTTTCACCCGATATACCCATTTTTTGTGGAGTGCCTTCTTCCTAATGGGCAACTCATCTAGTTCCCATGTCTAGTTTGAGGTGAGAGACTTTATCTCATCTTTCATGGCAAGCTCCCACTTGCTCGCATCTCCATCCTGACAAGCTTCATCATAACTTTTAGGCTTCCCTCTATCTGTCAGTAACAGATAGTTCATATATCTCCTATTGGGTACAGGAGGCTGAGAAGATCTTCTTAATGTCGGAGCTGGTGCGTCGGGCTCCTGTGCACCGTTCTGTTCAACATGCTCTTCTGGCTGAGGACCTTATGCATTAGGTTCTTCTGAGAGGTTACTCGGGATATCATCTGCATCTACAAATATTGACTCGTTCTCTGAGTCATCTGTCTTGTGCCATCACCTTCTCGTTGAATATCACATCTCTGCTGCGGATCACTTTTTTGTTTTCATTGTCCCAAATGTGGTAGCTGAACTCATCTTCACTATAGCCAATGAAAGTGTATTTCTTTGACTTGGGATCAACTTTATGCTTACCTTGATCACTAATATGCATGTAAGCTACACAACGGAAAACTTTAAGATGTGAGAGTTTTACATCCTTTCCGCACCATACCTCCTCTGGTATTTTGTGCTCTAATGGAACCGATGGACCTCGATTGATCAAGTAAGCTGTTGTGTTGACCACTTCTGTCGAGAATTGCTTCGGTAGACCTGACTGTATATGGATGCTTCTGGCTCTCTCTGTCAATGTTCTCTTCATCCGCTCAGCTACACCATTTTGCTGAGGCGTGTCGGGCACAATTCTCTCTATTCTGATCCCGTGCTCATAACAGAACTTCTTGAATCTAGTGTTTTCATACTCACCATCATTATCGGTCCTGAGCTTCTTTTTTCTCAGACCGGTCTCATTCTCGAGCATAGCTTTCCATTTCCTAAAAGCCTCAAATACTTCTAAATTATGCTTCAGAAAGTAGACCCACACTTTCCGAGAGTGATCATCGATAAAAGTCACGAAGTAGTGTTTTCCACCAATAGATGCGGTGGTGGTTGGTCCCTAAATATCTGAGTGAACGAGTGTTAGACCCTAGAGGGGGGGTGATTAGGGTCTTATAATAATCTAATCCAATTTTATGCCAATTTAAACTTATTAATAAATTATTCTTACAAGATAGATATACAATATGTTATGAGCAAGAATATACAATATAAACAAAGAGATATATCTTATATGGTGAAATATATACAAGGATATATAAACAACAGAAAGGTAAACAATGTAAACTAAAGATACAATTATGATAGGGTAATATAAACAATACAAACACACAAAATGATCACGGAGTTTGGACCTTCTATCCTACGTCTCCGCTCCCCACTCCCGGGGAGAAATCTATTATCACAATCGGATTTTATACGCTCACCCGAATAACGTTTATACCTCACACTCGGTTTTCTAGCTAACCGAAAACTTTATAATCTCACACTTTTACAATCCTACTTTACACCCCTCTTAAGTGTTGGTCTCTAGTCCGTATCCTTCAAGTGTTAGGAATTACAACCTTTCTCAAGGCATTACCACCTACTGCACTCCTCTTGGGACGACCCCGTCTCTCACCACACACTCCTCTCGGTGTACAAGTGTATTACAAAGTGATCTACACAATTAAGGCTCACAAATACAAATTTGTTCTCTACAATAGATGAGAACTCAATTAAGCTCACTCTCAATTGTTACAACTCCCTACAACCTAATTATATAATGTATGCAAATACAACAAGCTCAATGGTTGTGTGTGTAAGCAATGAGAAAATTAATCATAAACTCAATGTAAACCCTAGCTTGATGAAAATAATAAACAACAAATAATTAATACAAAGCTAGTATTGAGTTTAGAAATTCTTCTCTGAAAAACATGATGGAGAGATAGATTAAAATGAAGCTTCAAACAATGTAGATGATCTCCTCTACTTGTAAGAAACTTCTTCACAAACAAACTCTTTTAAAACACACTAAACAAACTTTAAAACCCTTGTTAAACTTGTTTAAAATATTTCTTGGATTATTTGGAACTGAATATGTGGGGGTATTTATAGGAACCCCAAAGCTAAGAGAAAACAAGGTAAAAAGACCAAAAACCCAAAAACAGTACAGTCTGAAAATATAGCCGTTATAGTGTTATGAGTCGACTCGGTACTATTCATGAGTCGACTCATAAGTAGTCGTTACAGGCTAAAAACCAACTTATGGGTCGACTCATAAAAATCATGAGTCAACTTATCATGCATGGGTCGACTTATGAAGTAATGGGTTGACTCAGCAGAAACAAAACTTATTTTCCAGCACAGTTTATGAGTCGACTTATGATAGGCATGAGTCAACTCAACCTGATGGGTCGACTCATGATGTTGTGAGTCGACTTTTCAGAAACAAAATGTAAACTACGCAACAGTTTATGAGTCGACTCAATACTGTTGATGCTTCATAAACATGTACCAAAAAGGTTGCAAGTGCACAACCGTGTCAAGTTATAGTATAAAGATATCGATCCCACGAGGAAGGTGTTTTTATAATAAAAAATATAAAATCGGTTCTTATGTTGTGTGCATGACAAATAGGAGTGATGAGTGAATGTGATTGTGGAGAGATAATGAGAGTGATAGTGTGTAGATCAATGTGTTTGAGAATAAATGTGATCAATAAGGCAAGAAAGAAGAATGAATAAAATTAAGAAACAAATCAAAAATAAAATTTAAGAATAAAAGAAAATACAAGAAATTAAAGATGGTGGATTCAATTATAGATATGGGTAATCTAAAATTAAACCCACTTCTTAGAAAATGGTGATTCCCTAAAGGGTTCTAGCCTAAAGACGAATCAAACAAAATAAAAATAAACAAAAAGAAAAACTAAACCCAAGAGGGTTCTAGCCTCAAGATGAATAGTGCAAGAAATTAAAATCTAACTATAAAATAAATTACAAAATCTAAACTACAAAATAAATTGCAAGAATTAAATGCAAAAAAATAAATCTACTCTATAAGCATGAAATAAATCTAAGATAAGAGGGTTCTAGCTTCTTGGCTATTTAACAAGAAAATAAAATCTAACTATAAGCATAGAAATAAATCTAAACTAATAAGCAATAAAAAAGAAATAAAAGAGAAAAAGAAAAGAAATGCAAACCTCTAAACAATTCTTCATCTCCATCTTCATCATCCAACAAAGAGAAGAAATATTTAAAGTGATGAAAAAATTATTATTATTAATTATAACAAAAAGTTATAAATTTGGAAGGCCTTCTCAATTAAGAGTAGCCCTCCTCTCCAAAAGGAGTTACAAAAATTCACACATCTAACCCCTCACTCTCTACCCCTATTTATAGTAAACATCAGTGAATGAGAGTCCTTGGATCAAAATCTTATCCAAAAACCATGAATTTTAGCCTTAGATTCGTAACAGAATGACGATGGCATCGATACCAGCATCGATGCGGGCATCGATGTGGGCATCGATGCTGGCATCAATGCCCAATATGCTGCAATTGTTGTCTGAAGCTTCATCTTGTGTTTGTTCTTGGGCTTGGGCCGTGGACATTTTCTTGGTATTTTGGGCTTATACTTCATTAAATATTGAAAGAATTTATTTGGTTTCATGGGCTTCATTTCTTCATGGCTTGATTCTTTTGCTTTTGGCTTCAACTCTAAAATCATTTTCCTCTTTGAACTTTTGCTGATGTTTTTCATTAATTCGTGGGCTTTATTGAGAGAAGGGATTTTTGAGATTTATTCTTCATTAACCTGCAATTAAAGATAAAAGCAATTATTAGTGGTATATTTATTCATATAAAATAGATAATGAGGGTATAAAATTATAATAAAATGTGATTATCAAATACCTCCACACCTAAACTTTTGCTAGTCCTCTAGCAAAGAAAATAAAATGAAAGAAAACCTAACTCACTTTCGCAGGAATCGCGGTTGTATTTAGCGCATACAACAAGCCTTTAAACCCCTAGGTTATCCTAGTGGACGAGTTGTAGTCTCGTGAGGGTTTGTAGTGAATATACCCACAAAATTCGGTCATCTTATCAAGTAAATTTAGTTGAGAAAAAAAATAACAAAAATGCAACAAAAAAATGTAAAACAAAGAGAAAAATTAACTAAATCCCACCCCCACACCTAAATTTTGCATTGTCCTCAATGTAAACTCTATGATGCACAAAGTAAAGCAGATAAGAAGTAAAATACTTACATTTGATCAGCTGATAAAAATCTACAAATACCTTTGGTCTGTGGAGGATAGAATCAAAAATTTATTATTCTCTTTTTTTTATTTTTTTATTTTTTTATTCAACTGCATAAGAAACTCTCGAATGAGAGAAGAATAAATTCTTTTTATTATTCTTAAATAAACAAAACAAATAATGTAGAATGAAGTGTTCAACACGAAGAGCTCGTATTCTATATTGAATCCTACCTTATTGTTGAAAATTCTTCCACGGATTTTAAATAAATTCAGAATGATGTAATCAATAATGTGAAATTCTAAGCATTTCGGGGTGTTCAATAATTCTTGCAACAAAGTAAGGTAGGTATTATTGGTGTCATGCATTTTGTATTTCTTAGAGAACTCAGACTCTTGTACTGTGAAGTTTTGTTTTCTAACAACCAATTCTTCTGTAGAGTTCTGAAAATTTGGTTGTTGATTATTTTCTAAGAATCTAAGTTCATCAAGAAAGAGTTCTTCAAAATGTAAATCAAAGCAGCAAATGTTTAACACGGTTTCATTATTCACAAGAACCTAATCTGCTTCTTCTAAAAACTCTAACTCTTCATCAAAAATTTCCTCAAAACTCAAATCAGACTCTTCTTCTTCTTTTTCTTCTTCTTCTGATCTTTCCTGAATGTAATTTATTTCTAGAGGCGATTATTTGGTTGGTCCTCTAGATTAAAAATGTTGAGATCAGCAGTCAAATTCCCAAAGGACAGCTTCATTTGACCAGTTCTACAGTTGATGAGAGCATTTGAAGTGGCTAAGAAAGGTCGTCCTAAGATGACAGGTGCCTGTCCTTTGGGATTGAAAACAGGCTGTATTTCTAAGACTACAAAATCAACTGGAAAAATAAAATCTCTAACCTTAATCAGAACATCCTCTAACTCACCCATAGGGACCTTAACAGATCTATCAGCCAACTATAAGGTGCATTTGGTTGGGTTCAGTACACCTAGACCCAATTGCTGGTAGACTGAATATAGAAGAAAATTGACACTGGCCCCTAAATCTAAGAGCGCCTTATCAATGTGAGTATTACCAATGATACATAAAATGATGGGGAACCTGGATCTTTACGTTTTAAAGGTATGGGATTTGATAGCATTTCACTGATATTGGCGGCTAAAAAGACTCTCTTTGGAACATTTATTCTCCTCTTCTTAGTGCATAATTCTTTCAAAAATTTAGCATAAGATGGAATTTGTTCAATTACATCTAAGAGAGGAATATTGACCTTAACCTGCTTGAATGTTTTTAGGATCTTCTCCTCTTGAGGGGAGTGTTTCCTAAGCCTGAGTCTATCTGGGAAAGAAGCAACTGGTCTAAACCTATCAAAAGCAGGCTCAGGTTCCGGTTCAGGTTCTTGGTCATCTGAGGAGGGTGATTGTTGAATAGATTCATCAGAAGGAGAAGGAGAAGGAATTTGTACTGGATCAAAAGTTTGACTTGGGGGAGTTCTCACTTGATTATCGACCTGTCTACCTGACCGAAGTGAATGGATTGCATTCACTTGAGCTTCATAGGATGAACTGCATCATGTGTCCTTAGGGTTGACCATAGGTTGACTCGGAAATTTTCCTTTCTCTCTTTCACTCACGGCACTAGCTAGTTGACCAAGCTGGGATTCTAATCTAGCTATAGCTTGAGTATTGGAGTTGAGCATTTGTCCAGTTGATTGCATAAAGGAATTCAGAGTGCTGGACGTTTGAGTCAACATATTCGTGGTTTGAGTGGAGGCCTTAATTATAGTTTTCAAACCCCTTTTCAAGACATTGAGACGTTTATCCTGGTCTGGATTGTGAGGAGTCTGAATTACAGGTTGATGAAGAGGAGACTGATTTTGATACGGCAAATTGGGTTGTTGATATTGTGGATGAGAATTGAAAGGAACTGTATTTCCCCTAGGAAAATGTTGGGTCGAAGCGGGTATAAAGTTTTGAGTTCCGGGAGAATTTCATTGATTCCCTGCAACGTTAGGATGATTTCTCCAACCTGGATTGTAGGTTGGAGAGAATTGATCATTTGCAGAACACTGGAATGCAGAGTTGACCTGTCCTAATGGCTGATTATTTCCTAAAAGAGGACATTCTTCTGAAATATGAGATGGTGACAAACAGTTGTGACATCCTGAGGCTGAAACTTGATTGATTTGAGCCGGGGCTCTTTCCTTGATTTTTAAAGCTTCTAACCTACACATGATTATGGCCATCCTAGCTTCAGATGCAATGTTCGACTTTAAGAAAATACCACTGGATTTGGGTTGGGGAACTGATGACACTCGGTCATCACAGTATTCCCATTGCATGGTTTTTTCAGAAAGACTCTCTAAAAACTCCCAAGCTTCATCAGCGTTTTTCCTCATAAAATCCCCGTGGCACATTGATTCTAAGGAAGTTTTTGCAGAATAATCTAATCCTTCATAAATTATTTGGCACAATCGCCATTTTTCTAAACCGTGATGAGGACATTGGATGAGAAGATCTTTAAATCGGTCAAAATACTTCCAAAAGGGTTCTCCCAAGATAATTTTAAAATTTATGATACTGTTTCTTAGCTTCACCGTTTTATGGATAGGAAAAAATTTCTTAAGAAAAACGATGATAAATTCCTCCCACGTAGTGATGGAATTTATGGGTAAGCTATACAGCCATTTTTTTGCTTTGTCTTTGAGAGCAAATGGAATAAATCTGAGTTTGATCACATCTTCTGTTAATTCTCTCATTTTAATCATAATACATACTTCCTCAAATTCCAAGATAAAAATATATGCATGTTCTGTTTCATTTCCAAGGAATTTAGGAAGCATGTTTATGTAATACGGTCTAAGCTCAAAATTTATTCCATTTGTTTTGGGGAGCCTAATGCAAGAGGGGATTGCATTCCTAATAGGATAGCACATATCATGAAGAACGGGTGGATTAGGATGCTCCATTTCTATGATTGGTTCAAAGCGAATTAATCGACGTGTATTATCCCTAATCCACTGTTGCATACACCAAAATTATTTCTTTTTATTATTATTTTTTTAAAGAAAAAAACTAGTTTTTAATGAGAAAAAAAAGATAAAGAAAAATCCTAACTAAAACAAATCAAAGCAATCAATTTTCAATCACTCTAATTCTAGGGTTTAGCCTAACTCACTAGACCAGCTCCTAACCAAAAACTCCTACAGTGAAAAGATTAAAGTTTTACCCAGGTAGTTAGCCAGGTAAGGATAGTACTAGAGGGTGATCAAAGATCAATCAAGTACCTCTTTCCTTGCGGAGCGCTTTACGCAACTCCTAAACCTTGCCTTAGACACCAACTAATCTGAGAAAACTTAAACCGGTTCACTTTAGGATTTCTTGTTCCTTATTGAGCTCGAGTCCTTAGGGCTAACGTCTAATGAGTTTTATTAGGCTTGGGTAGTGTAGTGAGGAATTAGTAATTTTTGGGCTAAGGAAAGGGTGATGAAATCCTTCACCTTATCTTGATTATGGGGTTTTGCCCTTAAAAATATTTTTAAGTGTACGCCAAATCAAGTTGCTCAAATCACTTGGTGAATTCCTACACTATATGAAATACAACCCTAAAAATTAAAAGCGACTAAAAAGGATGATAAAAAGAAAATCTTTATATTTTTTTATTAGGGTTAACAATCAAACAATTATGAGAAGGGGGAACATTGTTTGAGTTTATTATCTTGTTAGTTAATGTCCAAGTGAAAGATGGATTTTATTATGGTCAACAAAAATAAAATCTTTTTTTAATCCTAATTGTCTCTAATTGTGAAGCTAACTAAAAGGGGTGGAATTGAAAACGCTAGAAAGAAGACTTACCCGAAAGCAAATCTTTAAATCCTAGTTCTCCAATCCGCGATCTTCAAGCTCCAAGCGTTTCCTTCACAATAAACACACAAGTTAAAGAACCAAAATAATTAAAACCTACTTAAGCACCCTCCCCGGCAATGGCGCCAAAAACTTGATGCGGCATAAACATGTACCAAAAAGGTTGTAAGTGCACAACCGTGTCAAGTTATAGTATAAAGATATCGATCCCACGAGGAAGATGTTTTTGTAAGAGAAAATATAAAATCGGTTCTTATGTTGTGTGCGTGACAAATAGGAGTGATGAGTGAATGTGATTGTGGAGAGATAATGAGAGTGATAGTGTGTAGATCAATGTGTTTGAGAATAAATATGATCAAGAAGGCAAGAAAGAAGAATAAATAAAATTGAGAAACAAATCAAAAATAAAATTCAAGAATAAAAGAAAATGCAAGAAATTAAAGATGGTGGATTCAATTATAGATATGGGTAATCTAAAATTGAACCCACTTCTTAGAAAAGGGTGATTCCCTAGAGGGTTCTAGCCTAAAGGCGAATCAAACAAATAAAAATAAAAAAAAAGTAAAACTAAACCCAAGAGGGTTCTAGCCTCAAGGTGAATAGTGTAAGAAATTAAAATCTAACTATAAAATAAATTACAAAATCTAAACTACAGAATAAATTACAAGAATTAAATGTAAGAAAATAAATCTACTCTATAAGCATGAAATAAATCTAAGGCAAGAGGGTTCTAGCCTCTTGGCTATTTAATAAGAAAATAAAATCTAACTATAAGCATAGAAATAAATCTAAACTAATAAGCAATAAAAAAGAAATAAAAGAGAAAAAGAAAAGAAATACAAACCTCTAAACAATTCTTCATCTCCATCTTCATCATCCAACAAAGAGAAGAAATATTTAAAGTTATGAAAAAATTATTATTATTAATTGTAACAAAAAGTTACAAATTTGGAAGGCCTTCTCAATTAAGAGTAGCCCTCCTCTCCAAAAGGAGTTATAAAAATTTTCACACCTCTAACCACTCACTCTCTACCCCTATTTATAGTAAACATCAGTGAATGTGAGCCCTTGGATCGAAATCTTATCCAAAAACCATGAATTTCAGCCTTAGATTCGTGACAGAATGACGATGCGGGCATCGATGCCGATGCCCAATCTGCTGCAATTGTTGTCCGAAGCTTCATCTTGTGTTTGTTCTTGGGCTTGGGCCGTGGACATTTTCTTGGCATTTTGGGCTTATACTTCATTAAATATTGAAAGAATTTATTTAGCTTCATGGGCTTCATTTCTTCATGGCTTGATTCTTTTACTTTTGGCTTCAACTCTAAAATCATTTTCCTCTTTGAACTTTTGCTGATGTTTTTCATTAATTCGTGGGCTTATTGAGAGAAGAGATTTTTGAGATTTATTCTTCATTAACCTGTAATTAAAGATAAAAACAATTATTAGTGGTATATTTATTCATATAAAATAGATAATTAGGGTATAAAATTGTAATAAAATGTGATTATCAACTGTTCATGTGTCGACTCAAGACATGCACACTGTCTGTTTTAAACAGAAATCTGATTTTCAAACCTCTTTTAAAAATAGCAAATAAAATCAAAAAAATATAAAACTTTGAGAAATGATTATAAACATGATAATATACATGTTACAAAAATTGGTTTTTAAAAGGACCTCCCAAATGAAGTCATGGGTCGACTTATGAAATCATCGGTCGACTCAGCAGAAACAAAACTTATTTTCTAGTAGAGTTTATGAGTCAACTTATGACAGGCATGAGTCGACTCAACCTGATGGGTCGACTCATAATATACATGTTACAAAAACTAATTTTTACAAAGGACCTCCCAAATAAAAAATGTCATCATTTTGCAAAATAGTCCAAAACATAAAAATGTAAACACATGAGTTTTAACATTTTAGTTTAACCATTTTTTGAAACATTACAAAATAATTTTATAGACTTAATAAAAGATGTATATGATTATTGTTAAGTCCAAAAACTAAGAATATAATATTTTCACAAAATTACATATTTTGTAAACTTTTCAAAAACAATAAATATGATTTCATTGAACTAAATAAAATTGATATTGAAGAAATCATATATATGCATATAAGTATGAAACAAGAAATATTTTTAATTGTATTCAATTGTTTCATATTAAAACTAGAAAACCATAAAACCAAAACTTGTGTAACTACATGTATATTCAAAGAAACTAATAAAATGTGTGTATATAATTGAGCTTAAAGTACCAACACACATAATATAAACCTAAACTAAATATACCCAAGCTATGATCTTGATCTTCAATAAGCTCTTCTTGGTAAACTTGCGGATGAAGCTTGAACTTAGATCTTCAAATTGAATTATATTGCTTCACTCCACTATTCCGCCAACCTCCATTTGATATGATCGTTATGGCGTAATTTTATCCAACCTCCAACTTGTTATTTGTCTATAATAAATAGAAAATCACAAACACTAGATAAACAATATTAGTCGTAAATTATTTTTTAAACATCATTAAAACAAGAAGACTAACAATCTTCCCATTTTTGATGATGACAAATAATTTACAAAAGAGATATATATGCATGAAAGAAGTGAATATATAAATTAGAATATATCATGCATATAAATAAGAAAGGCTATACTCACAATATTTCTCTCCCTTTGACAACATCAAAAAGGGGAAAACAAAAAGAATAAAGAGAGTAAAAGCTCCCCCTACAAATAAGCATGGGTGAGTATTAAAAAAAGATATATAGGGATTGCTCATCTTATCAAAATGTCTTAATGAATGTATAAAATGAAGGCTAAGGCAATCATATGTGAGCAAGCATAGATGAATATGCTAAATATCACTCACATACTACAAGATAATAAGAACACATATGGATGTACCATTAAAATAATGTGTCTCAAAACATAAACATAAATAATCATGTATAAAAATAGATTTATGAAATCAAAAGAAAAGGAACATGAAAATCATACAAAATGTTTTCAGATGAAAACAAATTAATTAATGAAATCATAAATCAAGATTTAAGCCTAAAAATGATGTTTGATCAATAAAGGAATTTTTTTTTGTAAAACTTGATCAAACCACATAAAGAACCAGTAGGACTTAATCAAACCACTCATAGAATACATTATAAAGCATATTTAAAATTTGAATCGTCTATTTGGGCTATATAATGAATTCAAAGTAACGAATCAAAACAAATTTTTTGACAAAATGCAAGAGAGGTAACAATATATCAAGCTCTTAAGATTGTTCCAACCCATATAAAGACTTTTAGTACCCGGTAAACAATATTTGGGAATAAACATCCAAAAATCCGAGGGGTTATATAAACACAAACCTCTCATCAAAATAAAACCAACAATCATGAAAACAAAAGAATTTGATTAATAAAAAGAATTGTTTTCATGTTCAAAAATTTAAAGTATAATTTTCAAAATCAAGAAAAGAAAAAAAAACACTAAAATACTTGGTTTAAAAATTAAATTTGTTTTGGTACCCAAGAATTCTTGGTACTAAAAGATTTAGGGACATGACCCCTATCATTTGAGCTCAAAGCCCTAGGATTATGAACCCGTTTGGGCACATGTGGTGCACTAACATGGTCAAAACAATAATCACTCAAATGACCCTTCCGATTATAATTTGTGTAATAAAAAATTATCCATTTGTTTTTGTAGACCATTAGCTCGTGCACGATAATCATTTGCAAATAAAGATTGTCTTTTAAAATTATTTTGCAAATGAGAAACATTCTTAAACAATGATCTATTTGGAACATATTACAACTTAGAAGCTTTTTGCATATCATAACAAAATTTTACAAGATGTCCAAACCTACCACAAACATCATATTTAAAAATATGTGGTCTACTAGAAGCATTTGGCAAATTTGAGTTCCTTTTCAAATCAAAACAAAACTTGGCCAAATGACCAAAACAACCACAATGATCACACTTGAACACACTAGCATGCTTATGATGAACTTTGTGAGAATGAGCATGTAAATGTGTAAGTGTACAAGATGAAGAAGCTATATGAGATGCACAAGAGGCAATAGAATTTTTATATTTGTGTGCATCATAGCAAAATTTAGCTAGATGGCTTTTACGGCCGTAAATAGAGCACTTGTAAACTTTGCTATATATGTGTGCATAATGAGTGGATGATTTTGACTTAGGCTTGGCACACATATCCATAAGCTTCTTATGATTATTAATACATGTATTAAGAGTTGAGTCTAAGGATGAAATACGATTTTTAATAATATTCAACTCATCATTTGGCACATATGCGTCAACATTAAAAGTCGAACATAAATAGTCATTTATAAAAGAAGCAGTAGTATTTTTATGTTCTCTACTTCTAATATGACATTATCTTTTCCATGAGATAAGCTAGAAATAGATGAGATCAATTTTTTATTTTCCAAATTTAACAAGTCATTGTTTTCTTTAAGCATAGTATTTTCTTTTGCAATGACATCAAATTTGGACACTAGCTTCTCATGATCGAATTCTAAATTAACATACTTGCTTTTCAAAGCAATAAAGCTTTTATGTAATTTGTTATAGGCATGTAATAATTTTTCACTAGCACAAGCAAGTTCATCACTAGATAAATCATTATCGGGTTCGGAACTACATACCACACGAGGGCTAACGCCCAGTGACTGTGTGCATGATGAAGTTCTAATATCACTTGAAGAAGAATCCTCCAAACTGTGTCGGATTTCCTCCAAGTGGCTTTGATGTGCTTCTATGAATTTTTATAAATTGTAAGCACTATCAAAATGAACAAACTTGTTAGACATAGATGAATCAGAAGCATTTAGCAAACATTCTAATAAAATATTGTTCATTGTAAATATTTGATGATCATTTTTATTCCACTTAGATTTCTCCGTAGTGGGCACAATATAAGCATCATTTATAATTTTCCATAAATCAGAATATTTAGATCTAACAAATAGTTTAAATCTAACACACCATTAGACATAAGAGAAATTATCCAAACAAAGAGCAACGTTAATGGCATAACCTAAACTAGATGCACCATGCATATCTATAATGTATATATGTGTAAGCAAGATAACAATAAAATCACAAAACTAGATTAGCACAAAATAAGATAACTTAGATCTTTAACTCAAGACGATTAGTCCTTAAGTCAAAGAGCACCAAGCTCTGATACCAAATGTTAAACCCTAGAGGAGGGGTGATTAGGGTATTATACAATCTCACACTCTTGCAATCTCACTTTACAATCTCACACTCTTGCAATCTTACTTTACACCCTCTTAAGTGTTAGTCTCTAGTTCGTGTCTCCCTTAAATGTTAGGAATTATGACCTCTCTCTAGTCATTACCACCTACTGCACTCCTCTTCGGACGACCCCGTCTCTCACCACACACTCCTCTCGGTGTACAAGAGTATTACAAAGTGATCTACACAATTAAAACTCATAAATACAAATTTGTTCTCTATAATAAATGAGAAATCAATTAAGTTTGCTCTCAATTGTTACAACTCCCCACAACCTAATTATACAATGTATGCAAATACAACAAGCTCAATGGTTGTGTGTGTAAGCAATAAGAAAATTAATCATAAACTCAATGTAAACCCTAGCTTGATGAAAATGATAAACAAAAAATAATTAATACAAAGCTAGTATTGAGTTTAGAAAATCTTCTCTGAAAAACAAGATGGAGAGATGGATTAAAATGAAGCTTCAAACAATGTAGATGATCTCTTCCACTTGTAAGAAACTTCTTCACAAATAAACTCTTTTAAAACACACTAAACAAACTTTAAAACCCTTATTAAACTTATTTAAAATATTTCTTGGATTATTTGGAACTGAGGATATGTGGGGGTATTTATAGGAACCCCAAAACCAAGAGAAAACTAGGTAAAAAGACCAAAAACCCAAAAACAGTACAGTCTGGAAATATAGTCGTTACAGTGTTATGAGTCGACTCAGTATTGTTCATGAATCGACTTATAAGTAGCTGTTACAGGCTAAAAACCAACTTATAGGTCGACTCATAAAAATCATGAGTCAACTTATCATGCATGGGTCGACTTATATAGTCATGGGTTAACCTAGTAGAAGCAAAACTCATTTTCCAGCATAGTTTATGGGTCGACTTATGACAGGCATGAGTCGACTCAACCTGATGGGTTGACTCATAATATACATGTTACAAAAACTGGTTTTTACAAATGACCTCCCAAATAAAAAATATCATCATTTTACAAAATAGTCCAAAATATAAAAATATAAACACATGAGTTTTGATATTTTAGCTTAACCATGTTTTGAAACATTACAAAATGATTTTGTAGACTTAATAAAAGATATATATGATTATTTTTAAGTCCAAAAACTAAGAATATAATATTTTCACAAAATTATATATTTTGCAAACTTTTCAAAAATTATAAATATGATTTTATTGAACTAAATAAAATTGATATTGAAGAAATTATATATATGCATATAAGTATGAAACAAGAAATATATTTTCAATTGTATTTAATTGTTTCATATTAAAACTAGAAAACCATAAAACAAAAACTTGTGTATATATATATAACTATATGTATATACAATGTATGCTAATAAAATATATGTGTATATAATTGAGCTTAAAGTACCAACACACATAATATAAACCTAAACTAAATATACCCAAGCTATGATCTTGATCTTCAATAAGCTCTTCTTGGTAAACTTGTGGATGAAGCTTGAACTTAGATCTTCAAATTGAATTGCATTGCTTCACTCCACTATTCCGCCAATCTTTATTTGATATGATCGTTATGGCACAATTCCATCCAACCTCCAACTTGTTGTTTGTCTACAATAAATAGAAAGCCACAAACACTAGACAAACAATATTAGTCATAAATTATTTGTTAAACATCATCAAAACA
Source organism: Asparagus kiusianus (assembly GCA_022839385.1). Lineage (NCBI taxonomy): Eukaryota > Viridiplantae > Streptophyta > Magnoliopsida > Asparagales > Asparagaceae > Asparagus > Asparagus kiusianus. The sequence continues at coordinate 51,037 of BQKN01061187.1, read as the reverse complement.
AAAAGGCCAGTAATGAGCTCTAGTTTCTCTTTCCTAGGGGTTCTACCACTTGTCTAAAAGCTGTCTCTCTTCTGCATTCCAAGTATGTATTCTTCACACATATCTAACTCCACTGATTGTAAACCTGAGAGTTTTTCCTTTGTGCGCATGATCTTCATCCCCTTCTCACTCATATGACCGAGTCTCTGGTACCACAGCTTGGAAGTCTCATTGCCTGCTGCAACTGAGATCAAATAATGTGCATTTGCTGTCATATACAGGGTACCGGTCTTCTTATCTCGGGCAATCGTCATTGTGTCCTTTAAGATCTTCTAATTATCTCCATGGAAGGTCGTAGTGTATCCTTCACCAGCCAACTGGTCTACGGATATTAAGTTCTTTCTCAGGTCGGAAATATGTCTGACATCCTTCAGCTCCCATACTGACCCATTTAACTTAATTCTCACTACACCTTTGCCCACAATAGCACATGGTTGATCATCACCAAGGTATATGTATCTAAGATTTCTGGGGACATACTTCTCGAAGAATTCTTTCTGGGAAGTGGCATGGAACGACGCTCCTGAATTTAACACCTAAGATTCCTCCTTACTCTCCAAAGAGCATATCAATGCGTCGTCTCCTCCTGAAGTGGAAGTGACATTCACCTCTGCCTTCGCCTCCTTCTCCATCTATACACTCTTGCACTGATTCTTGTAATGCCCGGTCTTTCTATAATTTTAACACTCGATAGCCTTCAAGCTGTTGCTTGGATTCCTTGACTTGGACCTCCTGTCCTTTGATCTACCTTTGTAGTTTGATTTGCCTCGTCTGTTTCCTCTGGTTGAATTTTTACCTCTTGGCTCTGTATGCAATATTAAAAAGGTTGTAGCTTCACCTGACTCTCTCCGTCTGATCTCCTCATGAAGAACCAAATCATGAACGTCATCGAACTTTAACTTGTTGCTTCCCGATGAGCTACTCACAACCGTGACTGTAGTGTTCTAGCTTTCTGGTAGGGAAGACAAAAGTATCAATGCTCGAACTTCCTCATCAACTCAATTTCAACTGAACTCAATTGGGTTGTGACCGTGTTGAGTTCATTGAGGTGTTGTGCTACTGAAGCACCTTTCGCCATTCTCAGATTGAATAACCGCCGCATCGAATGAACTTTATTTGTGGCTGATGGCTTCTCATACATATTTGAGAGTGCTGGCATAAAACCCGCCAAGGTCTTCTCCTTTGTTATGTTGAATGCAATATTATGAGTCAACGTCAATCTGATAACTCTGAGGGCTTTTCTGTCTAGAAGGTTCCACTCATCCTCCTTCATAGACTGTGTCTTCTTCCCCGATAGTGGTTGATATAGATTTTTTTCATACAGATAATCCTCTATCTGCATTTTTTAGAATCCAAAATCCGTTCCATCAAACTTCTCAAGTCTCACTTTTCCTTCATCCATGGTCATAGCTCCCACTTGAATCTGACTTCCTCTAGATTGTTTCACGCTTTGATACTAGTTGTTGGGAATTATCCGTCGGCGCTACGCAAAAACCTTAAAACAGCAGAAACGTGGTATAGAAAAGTACACCAAGATTTAACAAGGTTCGATAACTGCCTACTATAGGCATCTAAAAATACCCATAGGTTCCTGCACGCAGCTCGAAACAAAGAGAAGACGATGAACGTCATCATCTAAGTCAAGAAGGAATATCCGAGTGGCCTACACGCTTATCGGAGCTGGTGGCCCACACGCTTGTCGGTCAGCTTCAAGTGCCCGTCGTGCTTGTCGGTCAGCTCCAAGTATCGTAAAGAAGCTAACGAGCGTATGAAACAAGTTAACGAAGCATACAAGTCAACAAGATGATCAAATATGTAAAACGACAGAAAATACAAAGTCCGAGAAAGCCAAAAATGGCTAAGTCACAAGGTGACCCGCGGTCGCGTGGGTCACCAAGAGGTGACCTATGGTCGCACGGGTCATTACTTGGTGACCCCCGACTGCGCGGGTCACCACTTGGTGACCCACAGTCGCGCGGGTCACCGTGACCTGTCATGCTAGAAACCCTCTAGGATGTGTTTTGACGGTTTTTTTTACTGTTTTCTCAAGATTTGTTCATTCCAGAGTATCTCAACTGCTTGGATATCATCCTTAAATGTGGTTAGGTCATTATTGACTGAAGATATGGCCAAATCTCTCATTTTTATCCAAATACCACATCCGATGCCCTATAAATACAAGCCTAGTGCCCCCATTCTCAAGGGGCAAATTATTATCAAGACGAGGAGGTGCTGCCGAACTTCAGAGCCAAGAGCCATGAATTTTAGCAAGGGCTAGCGAGATCCCGGTGAACTTTGGCATAAAGAAGGAGTCTTTCGAAGGATCTGAAGCTCGTTTCCACCTTTCTTTGAGATTAGGCTTGGTCTTAATCTCGAGCAGAGTACTGATTTCGCTTGGTCGATATTAGTATTTCAGCGAATACTTTCTTTATGAAGTAGGAGCTCTGATTAATCATTTTGTTAACCGGATCCGACCCGTAGGCGGTCCATCGATATCAACGTCCCAGGTACAGGCAAAGATCCCACGCAAACAGAGACTAATAAACAGGATCTATGTGTTATTTGAAAGAGAATGTAATCAGTTATTTCGATTTTGTAAAAGTCTTATAAAAAGACTAACTTTTTGTTGAGTTTATTGTAACGCCTGAAATTGTGATAGATTCAATCACAATAAAGAAACCAATTTTTGACCCAAACACCCTAGAGACCACAGTGGGAGCCGACAGCCTTTCTGCGAAGGCTGATGTGCCGTAAACTCCGATAGTTAGAATTATCTGAATCTTTTTGATTCTCAGAGTGGAGATCCCACTCTTAGTTTCACCTTCCTGGATTCTTGAAGTGGAAATCCCATTTTGAGTTTCCTTTATAACTGGAGGTAGAATATAAAATTCTTCCTTTCCAGTATCAGGTTCGTCTTTGCCCCAAGAGAAGACACCATCCTTTAACTCTAAAACCATGCTTCACACGTGCGGGAAATTTTATCCCGAAACCTAAGTAGGGATAAGTCAACGCCTAATACGCATTGTCGGTTTAGTCTTTCATCGAGTGAAAAAGACACCAGAATCCATGTCTGGGGAATTTTATCACAAAGCCTAAGTAAGGATAAGTTAGCACTTAACACGCATTACCAGTTAGTTCTTGATCGTAAAAAGAACAAAAGCCTACATATGCGACATTGTGGAAGGTTGTTATTAATAACACCAAAATTCACACCTTACGCGCGCGGGGAACTTTATCTTGACTCCTAAATAGAGATAAGCATATGCCTAACACGCATTGTCGGTTTAGTCTTTCGCCGAGTAAAAAAGATTACAGAATCCAAGTCTGGGGACTTTTATCTCGAATCCTAAGAAGGGATAAGTCAGCGCCTAACACGTGTTACTGGGTAGTCTATTCCCGTAAGAAAGACGAAGTCTACGTATTTAATATCGTAGCATTAAGAGAGTTAACTCTCTTAGCACAACGTTACATGTGAAAACGGGTTTAAACAATTTAAATGCTAGCCCGATTCAAACAGTAATTAGTAAAGGCACATCAAACCCGTTGAAGACTGAGGGTTTGCCAAAAATCCTAAAGTTTATGCCTAATACGCATCATCGTTTAGTCTTTTCAGCCCAAAATTTAGGACCGCCACGCTCCAATGCCTTAAGAGCTTAAACTGTATAGACTCCGATAAACATACGAGCATAAACTATGTTAATGCCGGTCAACACGTTACAACAAAGGTCAACGCCGGACAACGTGTTACAGTAAAGATCAATACCGATCAACGCATCGATAATGTCACTAAAATGAGGCTAAGGAAAAATTTTAAGTTAAAGGACGATTCCAGGGAGTTCAATCACATTCAGATACCAATTCTCGACAAATATGATCAAGTTCAACATTAACTCAATGACACGAGCTAAGTTCAGAAACTTACTCACCAATTTTAGTTCAAGATTTCAACCACGATCAGACGATAAACGCAATACCGGAAGAACTTCATCTATTCAACAAAATATTGAATAGACTAAAGGATGAAGAAGTCAAGAATTGAGGCAATTCTCAGGTCCTTTTATGCGATCTCCTCAATGAAATACCGAAGAGATTGAAGACAGGGCTTGTCTTATCCAAAGAATTCCAGTCTTTTCTATAAAAGAATGTGTCTAAAATACTTTAGAGGGGGTATCTGTAGGTATCTAAAAATGCCCATAGGTTCTCGTACGCAGCTCGAGACAAAGAGAAGATGATGAATGTCATCATCCGAGTCAAGAAGGATTATCCGAGTGGCCCGTACGCTAGTCGGAGCTGGTGGCTCGCACGCTTGTCGGTCAGTTCTAAGTACCCATCGTGCTTGTCGGTCAGATCCAAATGCCGTAAAGAAGCTAATGAGTGTATGAAATAAGTTAACAAAGCGTACAAGTCAACAAGACGATCAAATACGTAAAACGGCAGAAAATACAAAGTCCGGGAAAGCCAAAAATGGCTAAATCTCAAGGTGACTCGCGGTCGCGCGGGTCACAACTTGGTGACCCGCGACCGCGCGGGTCACCACTTGGTGACCCACGGTCGCGCGGGTCACCGTAACCTCCCACGTGCTAGAAACCCCCCAGGACATGTTTTTGATGGTTTTTTTTACTGTTTTCTTAGGATTTGTTCGTTCCAGAGTATTTTAACTGCTTGGATATCATCCTTAAATATGGTTAGGTCGTTATTGACTGAAGATATGGTCAAATCTCTCATTCTTATCCAAATACCACATTCGATGCCCTATAAATACAAGCCTAGGGCCCACATTCTCAGGGGTCGAATTATTATCAAGACGAGGAGGTGCTGCCGAACTTCAGAGCCACGAGCCACAAATTTTAGCAAGGGCTAGCGAGATCCTAACGAACTTCGGTATAAAGAAGGAGTCTTTCAAAGGATCTAAAACCCGTTTCCACCTTTCCTTGAGATTAGGCTTGGTCTTAATCTCGAGAAGAGTACTGATTTCGCTTGGTCGATATCAGTACTTCAGCGAATACTTCCTTTGTGAAGTAGGAGCTCTAATTAATCATTCTGTTAATCGGATCCAATCCGTAGGCGGTCCATGGATATCAACGTCCCTGTCAATGATAAAGATCCCACGTAAATAGAGACCAATAAATTGAATCTGTGTGTTGTTTGAAAGAGATTGTAATCAGTTATTTCCATTGTGTAAAAGTCTTATAAAAAGACTAACTTTTTGTTGAGTTTATTGTAACGCCTGAAGTTGTAATAGATTTAATCACAATAAAGAAAACAATTTTTGACCCAAACACTTACGTCCTCCGGAGCCACACAATTAATTTCTTATTAATCAATAAGAAATTACAAAGTAAGAGCATATCTCAAACTTGAGATCTCTCAATAAATGCTAATTATCACCGTAGCTACAGTAATAAAATCCCCTTCTAAAATACCAATTCCCTCTCTCTTAAATTCTCTCTTTTATTTAATTCCCTTCCTCAAAATCTTATGAGCTGAATGAGAAAAAGAGAGAGATCGTAAGAGAGGAGAGAGAGAGAGCTGCCGCCAGATGGAAAAACGCAAGAGAGAGAGAGAGAGAAGAAGCAGCGCTAGCTTCTCGAGCTCTGGGTTTCCCTTTTATAAGGAAACCCTAGGGATAGCTATCGACAGGCTGTCGCGCTGACCTCGCCTGCAGGCACCCTCGCTCAACCTCACCTAATCACGCTCGAGCTCGCCTGTGGAAGTTCCTCGAGTTCGCCTGCGTAGAGTTCCTCGAGCTCGTCTGACTCGCCCACGCTTGTCCGCCACGACCTCACCTGCTCGAGCTCGCCTAACCTCATCGAGGTCGCCTGCTCAATGCTCGAGCTCGCCTGCAACCCTTCGTCGAATCCTCGCCTGCACTAAGGTTTGGATCTACACCTAAACTAACACTAAATTCATCCACGATTTACACTCTATCCACACTTCCTTCTTCAGATTGGTTAGATGGCATGTTGGAGATGGAAAATGTTACAGATTTTGGATAGATAGATGGTCTAATGCTAATTCTCTAAGTAGTCTATTTCCTAAAGCCTTCCAGCTTGCTTTCTCCAATCTCAGTAATGTTCGGTCCCAAGGACATTTACATCACTCTTTGTGGCAATGGCACCCCATCCTCAGAAGAGGTATCACTAACAAAGAGAGAAGAGATATTGGCAACCTCTTGATCCATCTGGAGGGTCACTCGCTTGCTAGATTCCCTGAACCAGACAGCCTCTGGTGGCCTTTCCACCCCTCTAGTTCATTCACTATCAAATCTTTTTACTCCACCATCATTTTTGGAGGGATAAAATTTCAGCTCTATGAGTTCATTTGAAATCATGTATTCCTTTCAAGGTCAAGACTCTATTTTGGATTATAAGCAACAATAAGCTTAATACTAGAGCTAATTTAGTCACTAAGGGTTGGCAGGGTGACCCTCGCTGCCCACATTGCAACCTAGTGACGGAAACTCAAGATCACTTGTTTATCCACTGCCTATTTGTAGGTTCAGTTTGGCCTTCTCTCCTTCCTCGTGTCCCTGAGGTAAGTTAGACTCTTACCATGGAGGCTTTTGACTCTTGTTTACAGAGATCCCAACTTCAGCTCAGATATAAAAGCTATATGGAAGTACCTGTTACCGTGCTACTGCTGGGAAATGTGAAACTACAGAAATAACCTGATATTTAGAGATTTTCAAGATAATCCCTCTCATATTGCTTCTAATATCGCTAGATATACCATGTTTTGGATAGGGGCTGAAGATGATAGGCTTGCAAGGCAACTTCGAAAGGCAGCTCACAATCTAAAGCTGTAGGATATAGCCAAGGAAAATGCAGCAGGGGATATCGGTGATAACTTCCCAAAGAGTACTAGTTAATGGTGGTCGTTGTATACTTGTGGCCTCACCTTTTGGTTGTCTTCTTTTGGCCTGTACTAGTTATTTATTTATTTATTGTTAGGATTTTGCAGTATCAGACTCTGTTTGTCTATTATATATCATTGTCTTGGTGGATGTTACTTGGTTTGACGGCTTGGCAGGTGACGACAAGGTTTTCTCATTATCAGCTCATTCTCACTTCGTAATTTCCCCTAGGTTATTTGGTTTCGGTTGTATCAGACTTTTATTTCAGTTTCCTTATATATATATAGATATGACCAGAGTACCTCACCCTGTTTTTCAGTTCAAAAAAAATATTTTGCTTTAAGTCTCAAAAGTTAGAATAGTAATCAAGAGCCATACCCGATATAAGCTAGCTTTCAAGGTGTTGCTGGTGAAGCATGCGCTTACACCGCAATGAGACAAACACCTTGTCATTTCTCCAATTTCAAAGTCTTTAATAAAAAACAAAAATTAAAATCATAGTTTGCTTTAAATCTCAAAAGTTAGAACACTATATTTTATATAAATCTGAAGGCACAAAAATCAATAGAATCAAATTAACATTCTGCTTCGAATGTTAAAAATTAGAATGTTAAGCAATCCGGCATGTCTTCGGGTCCCCAGGCGAACACATTGGTATTAGCCCGCAGGAACTCGGTCAAGGCTCCTCACAAAGGCTCAACAACTAGATTGGACCCAATCTTAACCGTCTTTGATCCTTCTTGGTGGATTGGTATCTCCTAAAGCTCTTCCACTGGTGTCGTACTCTGCCGCTCTGTTGCTTTTTCTAACTGGAGGCAGGCTTTCTTAATGGGCATGACGTCTTGCACGTCCTTACCCTTGGTCGAGAGAAGGTAACAGGATCTGTCCTCTTGCTGGTTGCTCCTAATGACTCCGACTCTACTAGGAGTTGGGAACTTCATCATCTAGTGATAAGTTGAAGGAACGTCCCGCAAAAGAAGAAGGGCGGTTAGGCCTAAGATGACATTGTGGGCTGACTTGAGATTCATCATTAGGAACTGAACTTGGACGGTGGATTGCCTAGGGTACTCTCTGATTGTTAGGAAGAGAGTAATCATCACTTCTGGTAAAAGAGAATGGCTGGTGAATACGATGAGGGGTCCTCTACAGGGGAGCATGCGAGATTTGTCGATATCCATCTAGTTGAAGGCGTCGACATACAAGATGCCACCGAGCTCCCTGTGTCGACCATGATCTGCTTCAACTGGTAGTCATCGATCCCTACTGTGATAACAATGGGTTCATCATGAGTCATTTCAATGCCTTGCAGGTCAGCGTCCCCAAAAGATATAGGCTCCTCCGCCTTCGTCCTCTTTTCACTTTGGTCGACCCGTAACGCCCTCTTGTTATATCTCTGTCGGGCATTGTTGGACAACCCTCCAGCAGTGGGACCGCTATTGATCATGTTAATGACCCCTTTATGACTAGGCTCCGGGGGTCGGCTATCTTGGTGCGGTCGAGGATGAGGCGACCGCGAGCGGGATCTCCTATCTACCTTGGCTGTGTCAGCTTCCCTACGGTCCCGTCGAGAGATGAGGTTCTTCAAGTACCCTCTCTCGATCAAGTCCTCGATATCCTTCTTAAGAATTCGACAATCATTAAATAGATGGCCGTGATCCTTGAAGTAACGATAAAATTACCTTGTAGGCTGTCTAAAAATCACAATAGATAGCTGATCCCTACGAGATTACAAGGCAATGGTTCCTTTGAATCAAGAAGCAGAATTCATCCTTGCGATCGAAACAGAAGAGATTTCTAAATCATTACATCCGTAGCATTATAATCGCTACAAACACGACCTCATGTTTGAGATGATTGATCTTGATGGTTACGACAACAACATGACCAATATTATATTAGCAACTATTAGAGATGCTGATGAGCAGTGGAATGATTTCAAAAATAAAAGGTTGGACTTAGTTGGTGAGTTACTTGGTAGAGAGCTGTGGGCAAATATTCGTCTAAAAGACACTATGGATGTTGATTCCCGACAAGTTCCAATAACGAAAGCTACAATCAAATAGTTTTCGGGTCGATAAACGAAAACTGCAAATGGAGGACTTTTCACATAGATCGAGAAGAGTTACAATTCGACGACACTTCCGACAACTGATGGAAACTCTATTCAGCAGTCTTCACAATCTACAGTGAAGGTTACAATCTGACGACTTTCACACTCCACAACAGCCAAAGCGAGGATTACTGAACGACGGTCCTTGCAACACCTTACAGAAGAAGTTACAAGTCAACTAACTCTTTCTAAAACGCGGAAGTCATCCCCGCGTCACAATTTTGAAATGCAGGCGACCCTCGCGTTTCCAAGCAAGCAGCAAGCCAAAACGTGAGTGACCCTCGCGTTCATTGGTGTTCAGGCAACACCCAAACCCGCGTCTCGAATCTAAGACGCGAGGTTAGGGTCTTGAACGCCAATGTGGGCATTTGACTCATTCAAATATGAGTTGAACGGTTTTCAGAACCGTTTTCCCCACGATCTGAGGAAATCACGCCCACTCAGGAGCGGATTTAGAGGACGGTTAAAACCTCTTATCCTCCTATAAAATCTCAACGAACCCAACGAATCAAGGGTTGGATTCTGGAGGCTGGCTGAGGGGGGATAATGAGATCAGGCGGAGATCCTAAGGATCTCAACCACCCAGCTTTGGCGGTTCAGTAACAGCAGCAGCGAAATCCTTGAAGATAGGATTTTTGAATCGATATCAGAAGATCAAATCTGAGAGGATTCTTCAACAACAGAATAACAGCTTGATCATTAACCGAATTTTCGGTTCTAACAACTCTATCTACAGAGTTTTAACTCGTTCAGAGTTCTTAAACTCATAAAAGAGTTACGTATAAAACTTCCCACAGAAGTTCATCGTTCCCACGAGACAAGAGACGGTCGGATCGTCAACGGAGAGCAAGTTCGACGAAATCAATCGAAGGAAGCACTCCATCGCTACCAAGAAGAACCCAGTTTTAAACAAAGGAGAAAACCAAATTTGTTTTCTTCTCTTTTGTAATCGAGTTGTAATCGGAATTAAAGGAATTCAATTCAATTTTCTTTTGTTCTTTTCGTTGCAATTTTCCAACCTACATGCCTCATGTTATGATTCTTAGGATTTAACGTCATCTTAGGAGTAGGCTCATTGAGGTGTCCCTCCTTCTGAACCTTGGTAAGAGCTATTGCGAGGGAGGTATTAAGGACTATGAGAGCTGGTCTTGGCGGGTGGTCCCTTTGTCGGTCCCTCATGTTGGACCGATTGGAATGGGAGTTGACTCTCATATGGTTTCTTGGCCACTCCTAGCTCGCAGGGGGGCCTCTGGCAGACTATGGTGTTAGTGCCACCACTGGTGCTTCTACTGGAGTTAACGGGGTGGCTGGTATAGCTGGTGCTGCTGGAGCTGAAGCTGCAAAGGTCTCTGTGGCCCTTGTTGTCACCTTATAGGCTCAGGTTTTCTTCCATGTTCATATACCCGTGAGCTTTGGCCATCAACTACTCATAGTTGGTGATTGACTTCTTGACAAGTGAGTTGGCCAACTCATTTGTCTGCAAGCTAGCCATGATACAAACATAGCAATTATACTCTGTGGGTTCTTGACCTCCAGCCCCCTGTGGTTGTAGCCAGAGGCTCCAATAGTAGTCAAGGGAGTTGGATAGGCACGGTGATGGAGGAGAGTCTTAGAGACCACTCCTCTGGTGTGATCTCCTAGGTGACCTGGGCTAGGACTCTCATCAGTGATCTCTTAATGATGGTGGCGATGTCGATGAGGCTCGTTAGTGTGAGCCGATCGATGAGGTGATGGGGGCGCGTGCTCGACACGATCCCCTGGCTACTCGGCAACAACATGAGGAGTCCGAGGTGGGACTACTTGCTATGCCCCAGAAGGAGGGTGAGTCTCTAACCGCTAATCTCCAGAAGTAGGGGGAGAGCTGAGGTAGCTTGCTGTGACTGCGGAAGCTGGCCGAGAAGTTCACTAGTAAGGGTAGCAAATTGTTTTTAGAGAGATTGAGAAAGCTTCTGAGCTATTTCTTCAAGCTGAGCTCGAGTAACATAGCTTTAGTGTGGTTCTAAAGGGTGAGGCTGATTGGACCCTTGCTCAGAACCCGACATGTTTTCTTAAAAAAGAAAGAGGCCCCACGGTGGGCGCCAAACTATTGATGTTAAGTGATCACACAATCAATTGTATTTGTAATTGGATGGGGTTGAAGCTTGATGAGGGGCCGCTTCCTTCCCCGACTTTATATCTGGTTCTGAATTGAGTTGTTGAAAAGTCTGCACATATAGAAACACGTGAGAGGATGGGGGCTGGTTCCCCTGTGATTCCCCCGACGATCAAGTCAGCTGGTGAGCTTGAGTGGAGAACATGAAGAACTTTGAGAGTTCTTGAGTGTATGCAGTATAATTTACAGATCAGAGAGTTTAGATCTGAATCTAGAATCCAGACCCCTCTCTATGTTAGAATAGTACCTCTATTTATACTGACAGTATAATGGTAGATTGGTCACTTCGGCCGAGCACAGGAGGGCGGTGGCGAAGTGTGGGCTGATGGTTGATTCAGCTCCTGCTTTACAGGTGTTGGTCGGCAACTGTAGAAGAGATCACCTCAGCATTGAATGGAAAGCGATCAGAGGCATGACGATGCTGACGTGGTCCAATGAGTCATGAAGACTATCAGGGCTAGAGGCATGATGGCATCTGTCAAGCATTAACTACGAAGTCAACATTGTTAATGGTGGGATCTCGAGGCCGAAGTCCTTTAGCTTGGCTAAGAAGTAATGTCTTTCGAGTCGTCATCGGGAGGCGTCAAATAGCTAATCGAGTGAGCTCGCTATGAGTCGTCTTCGACAAGAGGGTCGACTAGTACAGCCTTTCGAGTTGACATAAAGGAATGTCCACTCGACGAGTCGGCTGAGTTGGGACCCTCTTGTTGGTCTCGACCGCCAATTTGATTGGAGCATTGCATGCAGAAGTACACCCATCAGTTGCTGGCGAAAGGGTCACACTTAGGTAGTTGAAAATACCATAACTATATATATATATATATATATATATATATATATA
>BQKN01061187.1:26845-38942 GCA_022839385.1 Asparagus kiusianus | reverse complement strand
CGTATTTTCTAAAATAATTCTATCAGCTTTTGGATCTTAAATTCCACAGATTATTTTCTCCTTATTTTGTTACCTAGACGGCTAAAGGTTGTCTGTTATATGTATATATCTGACAGTAGTGAATATTTTCTTTTTGTAAATCAAAACTTCTTACTATTATCTTTATTTTAAGTGATTAATCTACTTAAACTGTGTCCCATTGGACTTGAATTTGGTTAGCCACAGTCATGAGTGGGGTTCACTCGCAATATGGCTGGGACATGTGTCTCGATAAGAACACTGTAAGGACACATATCCACTGTCATAGCGCAAGTGAACCCACTCACGGCTATGGCTAGACTTGGCCCAATCTAATTGATCAGTCAACTGATATAGTGTTCTCAATTGGTATGTTTTTATCGTGTCTTCAAATAGCTAATAGCTTCTCTTTGAAAAATCCTCAATGACAACAACTCTTGTCAAGGAAAACAAAAGTTTAAATCTAGTTGCATGAAACCATCTTATTCTAATACAACTACATTAATTTTCACTTATAAAGAGATTAATATTTAAGACTAAAATACAGTAATTAAATATATATATTGGAATTTACAGATTTGACTATATATTATTAAATATTCAGAACAGAATCTACAACCCTATTTAATTAGCAGTTCATGATGTGCTTAAGTCATTGAGCATCAATAATTATATTTATAAGACATTGATGTGTGTTATACTCATGCAGGCCGGATTGTCTTCATTCTTATATTTGGAAGCCAAGGCTTTTGCCATAGATTCAAACATCAATACTCCACATAAATCTCTTTTGAAATTACACAAGTTCGTGAGGAATTTTCTCTTTGTTCGATTAATTCCGTATTTCACAGCAAGTAGATGAAGAATTACAGGAAAACAGGTAGGAACCAGCAGACAGACTAGCGGTCACCGCCGCGGTCGACCGCCAACGTGCACACAGTCCTACTGGGTTTCGGAGATGAAGGTGGTCGACCGTCGCGGTCGACCGTGATTGATTGTAATTGTTTTCTACTCTCGGGTTTGGTGTTCGGTCGACCGCCGCGGTCGACCGCCGAAGCGGTTATGACAAGGTTTAGTTTCCAGACCCGTTTCGTTTTGGATTTGTATAAATACCCTTTGGGTGTTTTTAGGGTATGCAAGGCAGGAGTTTTGAGCAGATTGAGAGAGTTTTCTTTGGGCTTCTATTCTAGGAGCAATTGGAGAGATTAAGAGTGAGTTGTTGAGGGTTTTGGTGAGAGATTGTAACCCTAGTTTGTTCCTCTTGATTTCTAATAGTGAAAACTCCCCTCTCCTTGCCCCGTGGACGTAGGCGTTTTGCCGAACCACGTAAAACTGGTGTTTGATTGTTTGTGCTATTGATTTTGGTTGTGGTTTATCTTTTTCTCGGCGATTGGTTTAGGTTCTCAAGGCACAACAATTGGTATCAGAGCTTCGGACAACGCTTGGGCTTTTTGGAGGTATAGATCAGTTGGGAAGTTCATCTAGAGCTTCGATTGGTGATAAAGATTGGATCTTTGTGGTAAAGTTTCTATCTTTTTTTAAGTTGGATCTATTTCCTATTTGTTCCGTAATTATTTGGGTGCTTTGAGATATATGGCTGAAAAAGATAAAAGTGGGGAGGGTTCTTCTGGTGTGAAGGCCATCCAAAGTTTGAATATACATTCTATAAAAATAGATGTGAAAAAGTTCAACGGCACAAATAATTTTAGACTTTGGCGATGCGAAGTCATGGATGCGCTAAATGCGCAAAATTTGGGAGATACATTGGAGTTGGATGGAAAACCGGCCGACGTTGATGAAAAGGTTTGGAATAAAATGAATAGAACGGCGTGTGGTGTGATTAGGTCTTGCCTTACCCAAGATCTAAAATATGATATGATGAATGAAACTTCGGCAAAGAAGATTTGGGAGGTCCTAGAGGGCAAATATTTGACGAAGAGCGTCGAAAATCGTTTGTATTTGAAGAGGAGGCTTTATCGCTTCTAATTAAAGAAGGGGACATCCATAAGTGATCACATGAACCACTACACGAAGCTACTTGCAGATTTGGCAAATGTGGATGTTATAGTTAAAGATGAAGACAAGGCATTGTTGTTATTGAGTTCCTTGCCCGACGAGGAATATGAGACCTTTGTCCTCACTCTTATTAATGGGAAGGCATCTCTTTCGTATAGTGAGGTCACCGCAGCCCTTGTGAACTATCAACTTCGAAAGAAGGACAAGGAGACTTCCATCGAGCTGGTTGCGGGGGCATTGGTTGCAAGAGCTAAAAGTCCAAACCGTGGAAGAAGGTCGCAGTCTAGAGGGGGGCATCCTGTAGTTGGTAGGAATCAGTGTACCTTTTGTAAAGATGATGGACATTGGAAAGTCGAATGCCCAAAATTGCAAGCCGTGAAGAATAAAGGGAAAGCTATTCAAGCTTCAGAGGTGAATGTTGCTAAGGCTAGTGGCGATATTTCAGATTCAGATTCTTCAGGCTATTCGTGCCCAGCTCTTCCGTCAGTTGATGTTGCCGACTCCACCGAGTGGATGTTGGATTCTAGTGCTACTTACCACATATGCCCTAGAAGGGATTAGTTCTCCAGCTTTCAGGAGTTAGAAAGAGGGGATGATGTTCTCATGGGTAATGATCACAGATGCCCTATTGGTAGTATTGGTACCGTTTAGATTTGGATGAGTGACGGGATGATCCGGGAGTTGGCTGATGTGAGGTTCGTTCCTCAACTGAGGAAGAACATCATTTCACTTGGGGTATTGGAGACATCAGGCTATAGGGTGACCTTAGCGGATTCTCGCTTGAAGGTCACATCGGGGTCCATGATTGTGATGAAGGGAGTCAGACGGAGTAACTTTTACTATCTGATTGGAAGTACGGTAGTTGATAGGGCGCTGACTACTTCTATGGCTAGACTGTGACATTGTTTGGTGCTGAGATATATTGTTGGTTATACCGTGCACAGATCGTTGAGGAGTGCTATGACCTGCAGATTGAAGTCCTGTGAGCACATTGGGATGAGCGAGAAGACCGAGGTGGAGTTCAGTACTTCTATCCATAGATCGAGGGGTCTTATTGGAGGTGTTCAGTCAGGCATTGGGGGGCTTTCCGAAGAGGCATCATCGAGAGGTAATCGTTATTTTGTTTCCTATGTTGGGGATTGTACTAGGCATATTTGGGTTGCAACCAAGTCCCGTGGGTATAAAGCCCTAGTAATCTGTAACAGTTGGAGGAGGTGTATGGGCAGAAAGGTTACCAGTCGTACTTGTTCTAGTAGGAATCCTTTCTTGCATTGGTGCCGAGCTCATGGCAGTTGGAGACACTTCAGAGGAGAGGAGACAGTGGGGCGACGTGATGAGATGGCGGATTTAGTGAGCCATTCTTTTCTGGAGGAGGATCGGCATTGGTTGTCGAGCAGTGGATCTGGTATTCAGGCTTCGACAGGTTTGGGTCATCTTATGAGGTTGCCGACTGCTACGTGTAGAGTTGTTAGATCTGGTGGAGCTGCTTTAGTTTTTGGTTGGCGTCGGATATTTGGCTACCCAGCACTTGGTCACATCGTGGATGTGAGATTGGATCCGATTGCACATTTGGGATTCAGAGGCTCGTTCGGCTATCAGTGGAGAGCTTCTGAGTTTGGTCTGAGCAGGTTTGTCACTTTGGACTCTCGGCAGGTAGAAAGTATTGATCAGATTAGAGGGATACCGCAGCGGGTGGAGGTTGATGCTACTCCACATTGGGTGGGGATTTCCCCACATACTCCAGGTCATTCTATATTGTTTGGGATTCCAGCTGAGGTGGCACAGCGTGAGAGTCATTTATTTATGGGTGCAGATGATGAGGTAGTTGATTTGGATGCAGCTGGTGGATATGTTTTGGATACGGCTATTGTTACATCTCAGGTGGAGGTGTTGGATTGTTTTCAGATTGGGATCGTTGATGATGCTATCAGCCGCAGGTTGGATTGAGGGCCTTTGGAGGCAATGTGGGGAACTACGTGAAGGCTTGATTTCTTGGGCAAGATGTGACGCCCCTGGGTTCACACAAGGCTGCAGTCCAAGGTGAAACCAGAAATGTCAAACCTGCCATGCACCACACCGTGCAATAACATGTTTCACCATCACAATTAACATCTCTCTAGTAGAGTCAACAATAGGTGTAGGTACAAGACAAGTAAAAGGTTTTACAATAGAAACTTGATACAATGATAGAACATAAATTTAACACCTCTCATCAACCAAATAAGCTGGAATATATAGTCAAGACTGAAATTAATAGCAACAATCTGGAGATCTCAACATGTCTCAAAATACATGATATCTGATACAGAAAAAAAGGCACACAGCCTTTACAACTCTAGGACATAGATCTCTCTAGTCAAAAATGTCTCAAGTGGAGTACAAAATTAAAATACATCTAATAAGAGGATAACGAATACTAGTAAGGGTCGTCCTCAACATGCGACTCTCCGGGCTCCTGGCTCGTTACCTGAAAGGGGGGAGGGACAACGAGCGTCAAAGCGCTAGCGAGCAACATCACAACCAACCCCAATGGATAGGGCCCGTTGTATATGAAAATACAGTTAATACAATGTAATATAAATCATTTACACAAACATTAACGGGTCTTAGTACTTAGGGAAATACAACACGAGCATAGGTACGTCGAGCGAAATAATCCAAACAAGGAAACCCTCATGTATATACCTTGTATCTCAAATTGTAGATCCCTAAATACAAAACCCGAAGTTGGTAACAAGAAAAATAAAGAAAAGGAAAACATACCCATCTCTACCAATAACATGGAAATAAAACGAAACTACAATAGGTGTCATTTTCAACCTAGGTAGCTATCGTGTCCCGGCCAAATTCAATATGTCGTGTACCCAACTTGGTTGAGTAACGTGCTCAAGGTTTAGCAAAAAGTCTAATACATGTTTGAAATGGATTATAGTCCAACACGAGGACTTTAATGGATTATAGTCCAACACGAGGACTTAACATGGATTATAGTCCAACACGAGGACTGTGTTTATGAGCCATGAATTACTAGTAGTAAAGGTATACATGTTCTACTCTTGTACATGCCTCGCTGTACGGATCCAAGCTTGTGTCAGAAAAATCATTCTCATATGTGCAGGTGAAATCATAATCACTGTATGCATATATACTTACTTACACCCAACATGTGATTTAAATAGAAGCATGAACGAAACAGAAAGAAAGTACTACGATGAGTCGACTCGTGCTCAAATATGAGTCGACTCAACAGAACACATTTGATATCAGAAAAGAACTTTGTGAGTCGACTCATGACAGTCATGGGTCGACTCATGGCTTATGGGTCGATTCGTATACTGACGAGTCGACCCAGCAGAAACTACAGGCAACACAACTAGACTTCGTGAGTCAACTCATGACAGTCATGGGTCGACTCAACCTGATGAGTCGACTCGTGATGAGTCGTGAGTCGACTTACGGGCTGAAATCTGCATATATCACAAGTTAAATTCACCAACTCGATTCATCCTTCTATTTCACTGATCTACATTTTTATAGCTATCAATTCTAGACTATGATACAGAGATAAATTCACATATAGCATGAGGAACATTTACTTATGTGTTAAATCTAACAATTTACCCCTAAACATGAAAAAGGGCATTTGATCAAAAAGAAACTCATATTTTTATTTCTTAAAAATATTTCCAGATCTGGGTTTTTCTTCAAAAATTCGTGGGTGAGGATTTAAAATCTGAAACACCTGATTTCTAGCATTTACCCTAATAAGAACATTGTTTTATACTTGAAAATAAGTCTTAGGCTCAATAAAACTCATGGAAAACAATTGTAAACTATTAAAAACGTGGGAGAGGGGTTTGGCGAGATGTTACTCGTCTTAGAAGTGATGAAGTACGATCCCCTTCGCTGAAAACCAAACGAAACCGCTGAAAAATTCTTCGAAACGTCCTAAAATCTCCAAGAACACCTAGGGTTTTAGAGAGGAGAGAGGGGGACTAGGGTTTCTGGGGAAAACTGATGAAAATGAAGTGATTTCGGGTAGGGGAGCATATATACAAGTGGATAAAACCTGACCCGAAACCCAACAAACCCGAACTGAGAAAACTGGAAAACCCTCGATGAGTCGACTCATCACAGTCATGGGTCGACTCATGACTCATGGGTCGACTCATAATATAATGAGTCGACTCAGCAGAAACAAAAGGCAACAGGACTCGATTTCGTGAGTCGACTCATGACAGTCATGGGTCGACTCATGGACTAGAAACTGCATACTACGATTCTGCTGCATATGATATGAAATTTTGCACACTCAACCTCAATACTGATGCACATAAACATACTCAAAATCTACGGGGTCTTATATTCTTCCCCCCTTAAAAGAATTTCGTCCTCGAAATTCAGAAATCATATCTAACTCATAAAGGTACTAGAAGACATACAAGGGTCTACTCCAACCCGTTCACATACACATTTCGCAATACTGAATACTAGTTAAGCATATAGCGATATTCATACTTAACGATCTAAAATAATAATATTTTTCCTAAACTCCTAATCTAACGGAACTAGTACGTCGGGCGAAAAATCCAAACAAGGAACCCCCATGTATATACCATGTGTTCCGAAAGATTAAGAATTAAGTGAAAATACCCTCATTCTAGTGTTAACTATGAGTATCAAAGTATATATATAGACATAACATACAAGTAAGAAGTCATATCCTAAATACTTAGATTAGTTTTACCTGCTCGAACAAGTATGGGTAGTCTTGTCGCATGTCCTCCTCGCGTTCCCAAGAAGCTTCCTCAACTCCACTTCGGTTCCATTAAACTTTCACCAATGGAATCACCTTGTTCCTGAGTCTCTTGTCCTCTCTAGCAAGTATGGCCACTGGAATCTCAATAGTCGACAAATCATCCCTAAGCTCGATCTCCGGTGCATCCAATACTCGTTGCTGCTCCTCATCGTGCAAGTGTTTCTTGAGCATAGAAATATGGAATACATTGTGTATACTAGACATAGAAGCTGGAAGATCTAGTCTGTATGACATAGCTCCAATGCACTCCAAAATTCGGAAAGGTCCAATATATCTCGGTGCAAGCTTTCCTCGCCTCCCGAATCGCTGTACGCCTTTCATAGGCGATACCTTCAGCATAACCAAATCCCCAATCTGAAACTCTAGGGGTCTTCGCCTCTTATCTGCATAACTCTTCTGCCGACTCTGAGCGGCTAAGATCCGCTCCCTGATCAATGCTACTTTCTCAGTGGTTTTCCTCACAAGCTCTGGTCCAAGCATCAAACTATCCTCCGGCTCTGCCCAACATATCGGTGATCTACAGGGTCTCCCGTATAGTGCCTCATACGGAGCCATACCGATCGTCGCTTGATAACTGTTGTTATAAGCGAACTCTACTAGTGGAATATGATCCTCCCAACTACCTTGGAAGTCAATGACACATGCCTGTAACATGTCCTCCAACACCTGATTCACCCTCTCTGTCTGACCATCCGTCTGTGGGTGGAACACACTGCTATAAGATAGCTTGCTGCCAAATGAGTCCTGGAAACTCCTCCAAAAATGTGAAGTGAAAACCGATCCCCGATCTGACATGATCGTATCTGGCACTCCATGAAGTCGAACTATCTCCCGAATGAAGATCCTCGCATAAGTCTCGGCTGTATAAGTAGTCCTCACTAGGATAAAATGTGCTGACTTCGTCAACCGATCCACTATCACCCAAACCGAATCATTCCCCTTCTTTGACTTTGGCAATCCCACTATAAAGTCCATGGAAATATTCACCCACTTCCACTCCGGAATAGGCAAAGGCTGAAGTGTCCCTGCCGGTCTCTGATGCTCTGCCTTCATCTGCTGACAGGTGAAACATCTAGCCACATAGTCTGCAACCTCTCTACGCATACCGCTCCACCAGAAATATCTCTTCAGGTCCTTGTACATCTTTGTGGTCCCTAGATATACTGTGTACCGAGTACGGTGTGCCTCATCAAATAATTCCCTCTTCAGCTCTGCACTAGCTGGCATAACCAACCTACCCTTCATCCGTAGACCTCCATCTGCTCCAATGGTCCAATCAGCCTTAGGCTCCTTGGAAATCTCCTCCTTTCAGATTTGAATCCAAGAGTCTCCCAACTGAGCTCTGACAACTCTGTCACTCCAAGATGGCTGCACTGATACAGCTCCAAAAAATGCACTGGTTCCTCCAATCTCGGGTCTAAAATCAAACTGACTAAGAGTGATAAGGTCTCTGTACAATGAACACCTCAAAGCCGCAACCCGGCGTCGATGCTTCCTACTCAAAGCATCTGCTACGACGTTCGACTTCCCTGGATGATACTAAATTGCGAACTCGTAGTCCTTGATAAACTTAATCCACCTTCTCTGCCTCTGATTGAGTTCCTTCTGAGAAAAGAGATACTTCAGACTCTGATGGTCTGTGAATAACTCAAACTGCACTCCATATAAGTAGTGTCTCCATGACTTCAGTACAAACACCACCGCTGCTAACTCCAAGTCATGAGTGGGATAGTTCTGCTCATGCACCCTCAACTGTCGAGAGATATAGGCTACTACCCTCTGAGTCTGCATCAATACGCCTCCTAAGCCTGCCAACGATGTATCTGTATAGACAACAAATGTCCTGTCACTGGTCGGGATAGTCAGAACTGGCGCCGTGGTCAACTTAGTCTTCAAAATATCAAAGGCCTTCTGGCACTCCATGCTCCATATAAACTGTACACCCTTCTTCGTAAGGCGTGTAATCGGCATCGCAATCTTCAAGAAATCCTGAATGAACTTCCTATAGTATCCAGCTAAACCCAAAAAGCTGCGAATCTCTGACACTGTCTTCGGGGGCTCCCAATCAAGAACTGCTATGACCTTAGCCTGGTCCACCACTATGCCCTCTCTACTGATGACGTGGCCAAGAAATCTGACTTCTGAAAGCTAAAATTCACATTTGCTGAACTTGGCATACAACTGGTGCTCCTGAAGGGTCCTCAACGCTATCCGTAGATGCTCCTCATGATCTGCCTCTGATCTCGAGTAAATGAGAATATCATCGATGAAGACGATCACAAACTGGTCTAAGAAGGGACGAAAAACCCGGTTCATCAAATCCATGAATACCGCGGGTGTATTAGTCAACCCAAATGGCATGACCAAGAACTCGAAGGACCCATATCGAGTAAGAAATACGGTCTTAGGAACATCCATCTCCCGAACCCGCAACTGATGATAGCCAGAACGAAGATCAATCTTTGAGAAATATCGCGCTCCCTGCAACCGGTCGAACAAGTCATCAATCCTAGGTAGTGGGTACCTATTCCGGATAGTGACCTTGTTCAACTCTCTATAATCTATACATAACCTCATGCTGCCGTCCTTCTTCTTCACGAAGAGGACTGGCGCGCCCCATGGAGAATGACTCCGATGAATAAAACCCTGAGCTAACAACTCGTCCAACTGGGTCTGAAGCTCCCTCATCTCAGCTGGTGCCATGCGATAGGGTGCGCGGGATATCGGGGCCGTGCCTGGCTACAACTCAATACAGAACTCTACCTCTCTCACTGGAGGTAATCCAGGTATGTCTTGAAAGACATCCTAATACTCTGAGACAACTCTAGTCTCCAATAACTCAGCCCCCTGATCCCGTCGCATCACCTCCTCGATGAATGCTAGAAATGACTCCGCAAATCGGTTGCCCTGAGAGGTGGCTACAATCATCTCAGACCCATCGGACGCTTGCAATCTGACTGTCTTCGCAAAACAGTCAATACTAATATGGTAGGATGACAACCAATCCATACCAAGAATAACATCAAACTCGGATATATGCAACACTATCAGATCGACTATGAACTTTGACTCGTCTAGACTGACGGTACACCTCCTACACACGCTCTCCAGAAGCGATACCTCACCTAAAGGGGTGGAAACTGACAAAGGGGTGTCTAGAGGCTGAGCTACGAGCTGGAGTCTAGCCATAAATGCATGCGAGATGAAAGAATGCGAAGCTCCCGAATCAAAAAGAATACGGGCGGGAAAGGAATTCACAAGGAACGTACCCTCCACAACTGCTCCGCTGGCACCGTGATCATGGGGAACCACTGCATAAACTCTGCCTATAGCCGAAGACTGCTCTACTACTAATGCTGGAGAGTATGGAACAATCTGCCCCTGGGGAGCCTTCTGGACTGCTCGAACCTGCCCCTCTGCCCTCTACGTCGCTGGCGGTGCCTCAAGCCTGTTCGGCTGATCCTGACCTCTGCCCTGCTGTCGCTGCTGCTGCTGGTTCGGGCCCTTGCCCTGCTGAGCTCCTGCTGGTGCACTACGACACTCTGATGCCTTGTGCCCGACCTTGTGGCAGTTGAAACAAGAACCCTGGAACTTGCGCTGCTGATGCGCTCTCTGATCCTGCTGGGGTCCCTTCTTATGAGGGCCCTGCTGCTGCTGATGCTGATGCCCTGACAAAGGTCTCTTGTTCTTACCCTTGTCCCCGCTCTGTCCTGTCTTGGCCTTCCCTTCCTTGTCCTTCAGGAACATAGTAGTCTCAACTCCTGTGAAGTGGCGGCCTCAGCTACCTCCCTAACTGAATAGAACCTCCTCGAGACAAGGTATCGGTGGAGATTAGGGCGTAGCCCTGCTAAGAACATCTGAGCTTGACGCTCTCCTGTCTGCCACATACCCATGAAATGCAGCAAATCCATAAATCGGCTCTCATAATCCGCTACTGTCATGTCCCCTGAGTCATCCGGGACAACTCAAGCTCCTTCCCAGTCCGTGCTGCAGAAGAAATATACTGCCCATCGAAGAAGTAAATGAAATCCTCCCATGTGAGGGTCATCCTCTGCTCTGGAGTAAACTGTAGCCGGTACCATCTCCCGGCATCTCCCTTCAGACTGTAGGATGCCAACCTCTGCTTCTGAACCGAATCTACACTGAGTATGTCAAGTATATTGCTCACATCCTCCTTTCACTTATGTGCTGCAAGAGGGTCTGGTGACCCCTGAAACTCTGGTGCCCTCATTTTCTGATACCTCTCTACCATACGGAGTCAGGCTTCCTGCTCCGTGGCTCTATCTGGTACTGCTAGTGGAATAGCTGCAGGTGCTACCTCTGGGTCTCTCTCTCTGATCGGGACGGTTGGTATCCCCTGCTGCTGAGCTACCGGTGGTGGTGGTATCCGTGGTGCTATGTGAGTAGTTATCAACTCCTCTATGGCTGTCATCCTGGCAATAAGGGGAGCCATGATATCCACCAAATACTAAGGAGCCTGCTGCGGCTCTGGTGGTGCCTGCTCCTGCTCGGGTGGAGCCGGCTGCGGCTCAGGTGGGGCCTGCTGGGGTTCTGCCTGAGCGGCCCTTCTAGTGCGGGGTCTCCCACGTCCTGCCATCTCTCTGATCATAAGAAAATAAGGTTCATGAGTCAAAGTAGACGTATATACATAGTTCATCACAATATGATTTTCACATCACATAATATTCAAGCATATACTTTAAGCAAAAATAGTTGTCATAAAAAAAATATTCTCAAAATTTTGAGATATACGCATATATCATCCTCACTCATACTAGGAAATCCTTAGCGGACTCTACACATGACTCCTAGGAAACTCTAACCTAGCTCCACGACTCAACACAGGATGATCCTAGGGATTCTGGAACTAGAGCTCTGATACCAACTGTGACGCCCCTGGGTTCACACAAGGCTGTAGTCCAACGTAAAACCAGAAACGTCAAACCTGCCATGCACCCCACCGTGCAATAACATGTTTCACCATCACAATTAACATCTCTCTAGTAGAGTCAACAATAGGTGTAGGTACAAGACAAGTAAAAGGTTTGACAACAGAAACTTGATACAATGATAGAACATAAATTTAACACCTCTCATCAACCAAATAAGCTGGAATATATAGTCAAGACTGAAATTAATAGCAACAATCTGGAGATCTCAACATGTCTCAAAATACATGATATCTGATACAGGAAATAAGGCACACAGCCTTTACAACTCTAGGACATAGATCTCTCTAGTCAA
>BQKN01061186.1:1482-15228 GCA_022839385.1 Asparagus kiusianus | reverse complement strand
AATGTCTGTAAGGATTCCGGTGCTGCATTTATTGTCTGACCGTTGTCGGAGTTTTGAACTTGAAGTCGATTCCTGATTTTCCAATCTTTAGCTCGTGTTTGTTGGTTCGACATACAACTGACCCTCGATTGTTGGCGTTGAGTCTTTATTTGCGACGCGTTGTCCGACATCGTGTTATTGAGTTATCCTTAAGAATATTTTTAGAAAAATATTCTCCAGGAACTTCTCAATAAAAATGGGAAATAGTTTATACTCGTATACCTTATTGGAGTATTTCCGTGCCCAAAATGAGCTGAACCGGCGCCAAAAAAAAGCAATAATTTGGCTCAAAAAATCGTCCGACCCCTCCGAATATGTGGGAGAGGCAAGAATAAACCAAGGATTAAACCTTCGGTCGATTTGAAGTCGTTTCGATGCTTGATTCAGCTTCAATTTGAATTCTATTTCAATTCTGGTTCAATTCTGGTTCAAACTGGTTCAACCTGGTTCAAGACTGGTTCAATCTGGTTCAACCTGGTTCATGACTGGTTCATGCCTGGTTCAAGACTGGTTCAGTCTGGTCTGGTCTGGTTCAGACTGGTCTGGTCTGGTTCAGCCTTATTTGGACTGATTTGGTTTGATCTGGTCTGGTTCAGTCAATTCTGGTCCGGTTCAGGGCTGGTTTGGGTCTGGTTCAAGGCTGGTTCACCTCTATAAAACCCCCCCTTTCTCTCTCTTAGGGCTGGCCCCCCCTTCTCCTCCTTTTTCTTGGATTCCTTTTCCCTCTTGTATTCTTTCCTTCAAATCTTCATAAATACCCTAGATCCATCCTTCCTTTGGATCTTTGATTGAAAAATCCCTCAAAAACCTTCAAATAAAAATTTCTCTTAGGCCCCTCGAGCACGTGGTCTGAGCCTCTTTCAAGATTTAATTTTTATCGGATCTTCGAGCTTTCTTCAGGTAAATCCTCCACAACTTTGGCTTATTTTATGCTTAATTCAATTTATGGATTTGTGGGATCGCACGTGAGGGTTAGAATCATGATTTGGCGCCTCGAACTTCTCTTTCAGGGGGTAAATATGCAATAAAAGAGGGACTTTTTTCTGAATTTGATCTTTTAATTTATTTTGCAGATCACCATGTCTCGTATTGTGAAGGGTCAATCCTCTACCGCGTCGGCTGGTGGCACGCCTCCCTCTCATGCCGGTGAGTTTTTTTTTTGAAAATTTGCAAATTAGTCCTTTTTACTCCGCGTTGTGTTTGGTCGAGACCCTATCTCAAAATAAAGGGGGCGTTTTGACGCTGCATTGTGCCTTATAAGACAGGGATATGTTGTCGATATACCCTATCTTATGAATACACAATGTGGCCAAATCGTCTCACCCTTTATAAGGCAATGACTCTATCTTACCCATTCGTAAGATGAGTTCAATTTCCTTTTGTAACTGGAATTAACAAACGCTTAATTGCTTGCTTTCAGCGGTGAACGGACGCCGTGGGGACGTTTTATCTTCAGTTTCTGCCAGGCAGGCTATCAATCCACTTCCTCGGTTGGATATCCGTGACAGAAGGATGGTGAGTCCCGAAATCATCCTAATATCCGACGATGAAGGAGAAGAGGATCCTATTGCTGTAATTATGTCTGACCAAGAGTCTGTCTTCACGGTCTCCGAATCTGTGCAGAGCATCCTCCAAAAAGTAGAGAAGGTTGTGCAACAAACGGCCACCGCCATTAGTTCTGGACAGGGAAGATCTTATGATTTGCTCTTTTTCATAACAGATAGTCTTGAAGACATTCAGCGTGTAGGTGGCATCCGGCTAGCTGGACGATGTGAGATAAGGCTGACTTGCTTAGAGGAACTCATATATCGCTTGGAAGAGCTAGTACACTTCGACTCATATGACGAGGCCACGCCACTTATGATCGATGCTCAGACTCAGAGGATGCATGAGCGTAAGGCCCGGGAGAGACGTATCTCAGAGCAAGAAGTAATCGTTGCGAACTTGTATGAACGACAACGTGGTCTGCAGACTAAGATGGATGCTTATAACAATATTGCTGATAGGACGGGGATTAGGACCGCCCAAGGGGAGAGGACTCTAAAAGATTTTGAGCTCGAGAGCACCAGAGTTCAAAATGTTTATAGAAGAGAGCTGGAGGTTCTTCACATGTTGCGCCGAGAAGACGTAACTGCCGACACTGCCGCCATTCTTGCGTATGCCAAGCTTCAGAAGGAAGAAGAGGAGAGGGTTCGGGCGGAACACGCCGAGGAACTTGCCGCTGTCAAGGCTAAAATTGCTTCTTTCAGTTTGTCAGATCTGATTTGAGACGTTTTCTTGTATCTCAACTTGGTTTGGTTTTATTAATAAAACAAAGTCTTTTCTTTAACACATTCTTCTTTTCATCATTATGCTTCTCTGTTGATTGTGAATCCGACGATCATAATACTTACAGGATTTTTGGCAAACCCTCAGCCTTCAACGGATTTGATTAGCCTTTACCGACTACCGTTTGAGTCGGGCTAGCATGCAGATTGTTTGAATCCGTTCGCATGTAACGTTGCGCTCAGAGATTGAATTCTCTGAGACTTCGTGCTATGATGCCGAATACATAGACTTCGCCATTGTTACGGGAACAGGCTACCCGGCGACACGTGTGAGGTGTTGACTTTAGGATTTTTGGCTAACCCCCAGCCTTCAACGGATTTGATTAGCCTTTACCGACTACCGTTTGAGTCGGGCTAGCATGCGGATTGTCTAAATCCGTTCCGCACGTGACGTTAAGCTAAAAGAGTTAACTCTTTTAGTGCTATGACATTGAATACGTAGACTTCGTCTTTCTCCTGTGAAAAGACTAAACAGCAACGTGTATGAGACGTTGACTCAGGATTTTTGGCAAATCCTCAGCCTTCAACGGATTTGACATGCTCTTACCGCCTACCGTTTGAGCCGGGCTTACATGCGGATTGTTTTAATCCGTTCCGCACGT
This sequence comes from Asparagus kiusianus, assembly GCA_022839385.1. Taxonomy (NCBI): domain Eukaryota; kingdom Viridiplantae; phylum Streptophyta; class Magnoliopsida; order Asparagales; family Asparagaceae; genus Asparagus; species Asparagus kiusianus. The sequence goes on along the minus strand of BQKN01061186.1, from coordinate 12,260 downwards.
GACGTTGTGCTAAAGGAATGAACTCCCTTAGACTTTTTGCTACAATTTCGAATATGTAGACTTTGCCATTGTTATGGGAATAGGCTATCCAGTAACGTGTATTAGACGTTGGCTTATCCCTATTTAGGCTTCGGGACAAAGGTCCCCAGAGTCAGGCTCTGGTATCTTTTTCTACGGATAAAGACCAAACCGGCGACGCGTGTTAGGCGTCGGCATATCCTTTCTTAGGATTCAGGATAAAATTCCCCAAGCGTGTGAGGCCTGGATTTCGGCGTTATTAATAACAGCCTGCCACAATGTTGAATATGTGGACGAGTGTTCTTTTCAACGGCTAAGAACTAACCGGCGGCGCGTGTTAGGCGCAGACTTATCCTTACTTAGGTTTTAGGATAAAATACCCCAGAATCGAACTCTGGTGTCTTTTTCTACGGAAAAAGACTAAACCGGCAGCGCGTGTTAGGCGCAGACTTATCCCTGCTTAGGATTCGGGATAAACTTCCTAGGATGAATCCTAAATTGATAAATTTTGGAAAAAGGATCGATGTGGGAAGGAAGAATTTTATATTCTATTCCCTAAACAAGGAAGGAAGAATTTTATATTCTATTCCTTGATTCTGGAAAGGAAGAATTTTATATTCTATTTCCAGTGCAAGAAAGAAACTAGAAGTGGGATCTCCACTCCGAGAATCTGAAAGACCTAGATAAACTTACCTTTTATAGGATTGGTTATCTGATCGAAAGATGAGTTCTCCGTTTATCGAAGTGAAATTTCAACTTTAGTTATGACCATGAGAATGTTTAACCAAAGAGAAAAGAAAGGGAGTTCTTTATCGAAAGGGGACTCCGAACTGAAAGTGGACCTCTTGTTCATGGAAAGAATCAAGAGGGCCAGAAGAACATTTTTGGAGGACTCACTGTCAATTGGAATTGATCAGTGAGGGGTTTTGGAAAATGAATTTGGGTTATCCTCTAGAATATTAAGTGTAATATTCTTCAAGAAACTTCCCGATAAATGAGTTGTCCTGAATGTACTAGGGATAGTACTTTTTCAAAAACTTCTCATTTATTGGCATTAATTGCCTGACACCCTCTAAAGAAATTAAGCGATAAGCGCCGTTTGAATAGACTGTGTCTATTACAAACGGTCCTTCCCACTTAGGTTCGAATTTACCTTTCTTCTTGGAGGTGAGGATTATTGGTCGGCGAGCAGCGATGACCAGATCTCCTTCCTTGAAGCTTCTTTGGCGGACCCTTTTGTCAAAAGCCCTGGATATTCTTGCCTGATAGAACTCAATGTGTTGTTGAGCTTCTAAGTGCTTTTCGTCTAACCTCTCGAGTTCCTCGAGACGTTTCTGATGTTGTTCTTCGGTCGTCATCTCCGTTGCGAGAGCGATCCGAAGGGAGGGGATTTGAATCTCCAGCGGTAGCACAGCTTCACATCCGTACACCAAAGAATATGGGGTGGCTCCCGTAGGTGTGCGTATGGTGGTGCGATAAGTCCAGAGCGCTTCGCCGAGTTTATCGTCCCAATCTCGCTTATTGGTTTTCACGAGTTTTGACAAGATCTTGATGATCGTCTTGTTGAAATCCTCAGCTAATCCATTAGCAGCAGGATAATAAGCCGTTGACGAAACATCTTGAATCTTGAATTTGTCGCAAAACCTGATGAAAGCGTTGCTTATGAATTGCGGACCGTTGTCGTGAATGATCCGCCTCGGCACACCGTGTCGGTATATGACATGATGCTTGATGAAGTTGATGATATTGTTCGTCTTCACTTCTTTAAGCGGAATGGCTTCAGCCCACTTTGAAAAGTAGTCGGTGATAGCAAGAATAAATCGATCACCTTTGACTGAAGGAGGAAAGATAGGACCGACAATATCCATACCCCATGTCTCGAATGGCCAGGACGTGGTTGACGTGTGTAATCGCTCTGGTGGTTGGTGCATATAATTTGCATGCACTTGACAAGCGTGACATTCTCGGGCATACTCGATCGCGTCACGAACCATTGTTGGCCAGAAATATCCCATTCTTCTGATTCGATCATACAGCTTGGGACTAGGCTGATGCGCACTGCATTCTCCTTCGTGTGCTTCCTTAAGAACTTCTTTTGCTTCTTCGTTCGAAAGGTATCGGAGAAGCAAATCATCATACCCCCGGCGATATAACGTACGGGTCTCGGTATTGTAAAAAAACCGTGGTGCTCTTCGCGAATAGATTCTTTTTCCTTTACATCCTCCGGCAAGATGCCATATTGGACGTAATCAATAATGGGAAAGCGCCAATCTCGGGACTCAGACCCGATTTGGGTTGAGTTGACCTCTTTGGCGTTTACGTTTCTATCATCCTCCTCTTTGATATCCATATCGTATATGGGTATGCAGAGTTGGTGTGATCTTACTGTGACCAGCAGTTCAGCTTCGGGCGGTTGCGCGAGTGATACTGCTAGTGCTGCCAGTGCATCCGCATAAGCGTTCTGGAGACGAGGGATGTATTCAATATAGAATTCTTCAAACAAATCCGCCATTCTGATGGCCTCCTGGTGGTACGGAATCAGATCTGGGTTCCTGACTTCATACTCTCCACGAACCTGGTTGACTATCAATTGAGAATTCCCAAAAGCTTCGAGATATTCGACCCCCAGCTCCTTGGCGAAACTGAGTCCAATGATGAGCGCGTTGTACTTGGCTACGTTATTGGAACATGGATTTGTCAGTGAATAAGCTCGAGGCATCACGTGCTTCCCTGGGGAAACTAAGACAACTCCAACTCCGGAAGTGACTTTAGGACATCCAGGGGTTATTACCTTATTAACTGCTCTTGAAGCACCATCAAAGTATAATTGCCATACTTGTTGGTGTGATGTGGTATTAACCTCGTGGGTTTCATCTGGCAAGTCATCATATACTTCAACCGTATCCGTTGTTGGACTTGCCGCCAAAAGATCACAAATTGCTTGTCCTTTGACTGACTTCTGCTGTTTGAAGTGCAAATCGTACTGGGACAAGAGAAGGGCCCACTTTGCTAACCGCCAATTCATCGAACCCGGTTGAGTCATGAATATCCGTACCGGATTAACGTTAGCAATGACGTAAATCGTCTGGCCAACCAAGTAATGTCGCATCTTCTGTACTGCGAATACCAATGCGAGACATTCTTTCTCGATCATCGGGTATCGAGACTCGGCACCTATCAAGGTCCGACTTAGATAATAGACTGCCTGTTCGTGACCATTATCATCGTCTTACGCTAGTAAAGCACTTATCGAGTGGTTCATCGCCTTGATATAAATCAAGAACGGTTTACCTGATTTTGGTGCAACAAGAACAGGGGGATTCATCAGATATGCCTTGATATCTTCGAATGCTTTTTAGCAAGCATCGTCCCAAATAAATGACACGCCCTTCTTGTTTAGCTTAGAAAATGGTTGGCACTTCCCAGAAAGATTTGAGATGAACCTCCGGATGTAAGCTAAACGCCCTTGCAATCCTCTGAGCTCTCTTAGATTCCTCGGGGGTTGCAATTCATGTATTGCCTTCACCTTGTCTGGGTCGATGTGTATACCCTTAGTGGTGACGACGAATCCAAGGAATTTTTCGCTGGACATTTCGAGGAAGGATTTTGTGGGATTCATCTTCAATTGATGACTCCGCATGAGATCAAACATCGTTCTCAAGTCCTTGATGTGATCTTCTTTGTTGCGGCTCTTTACCACTAAATCATCAACGTAGCATTCAACCGTTTTCCTGAGATGTTTCTGGAAAATTTTAGTCATCGCTCGTTGGTATGTGGCACCTGCGTTCTTCAGACCGAAAGGCATCACCGTATAGCAGAAGATACCGAGGGGTGTTCTGAACGCTGTATGTTTCTCGTCATCTGGGTGCATCTTGATTTGGTTATACCCCGAAAAGCCGTCCATGAAGGACATTCTCTCGAATCCGCATATATTGTCGATAATGACATTCGTGATCGGGAGAGGAAAATCGTCTTTTGGACATGCTTCATTCAGATTCCTGAAATCAATGCAAATCCTGATCTTGCCATTTTTCTTCATAACGGGAACGATGTTAGCTAACCAGTCTGGATGTTGTTCTTCTCGGATAAATCCTAAGTCAATCAACTTCTTAACCTCTGCCTCGATGGCTTCCATAATCTGCGGACGAAACCGTCTTTGCTGTTGTTTGACAGGTTTGGCATCCGACTTGATGTCGAGGCGGTGCATTGCCACATTGGGGTCAAGCCCTGGCATGTCTTCGTAGTTCCAGGCAAAGACATCAATGTACTCTCTGATGAGGGCAATTAATTCCTCCTTCTCATCTGGGGGAATACTACCGATGATAAATATGGGCTTTGGATTGGCCTCATCACCCATATTAATTTGGACTACTTCATCTTCGGTGGGTGGTTCTCTCTGTTCGAACCTATCACCATACTGCATGTTTAGGTGATGAACCCATGGGTCCTCCCACGTTGGCATTTGATCGTCGTCCTCCAACGTGGATGGATCAGCTGTAGTCATGTTCGACATTACGGTCTTGAACATTTCTCCCAAACTTGTGTCGGAATCCTCAGCTGAAGAATCTGGCAAGTACCCATTCTTAGCTTTGTTAGCAATTTGATCGATGATTTGCCAACCACATTCATCATCTGATGAAACATAGCCTAAGCCTCTCTTGTGACGATAATAGTCATTTGGTTTTCCTTTCGGTACATATGCCGCTTTGACTGGGGTACGGGAACCTCGATCAAAGTATAAACCTTCTCCGAGTGTGAAATCGTACCCTTGTTTTTCCATGAGCATGCGCGCTTCCGGACTATACTTAGATAAGTGCAGACCAGATTTGTCACCATCTTCATCTTCTCTTAGGAAATGATCTGGCAACGGAAGATTTTCTCCTTTACCGTAAATCACTTCTTTTTGTCCCCCTATTTTGGCAGGAATAATCCGGGTTGTTCCGAAAGAATGCTGGAGACGTTTCTTCGTTACATAAGACGATCGGAGCGGCATATATAAATCTGGATTATCATATAATCCCTTTATCGCATCATCAAGAGACAAGGAGTACTCTAAACCATGATTTATTTCAATATCGGCAAGTTGCCAGTTACAACCGCCATCTGACGATTGTTCATCGTCAAGATTGATTACAAAGGGTACAATGTCATTTAAAACAAAACCGCCATTGTAATCGAATCCAACCTCAGAATCAGCTTCTTCTCCGCTGTCCGTGCCCTGGATCGATGGTTCCGTATCGGATTCGTTACCATAAAGGAGAGAATCTATGAAGTAATTCTCATACCCTTTGAATGGTTGCTTATCCGCGACCACCGTCCTGACCCTTCCATCAGTGTTAACATATTTTAAACACTGATGTAGAGTGGATGGAACTATAACGTTACTATGGATCCAAGGCCGACCCAATAGTAAGTTATAGGATGTCTCAGCATCAATCACGTAGCACGTGACCTCCGTCTTTAGATCGCCCATTTGGCACTTTATCCGGATCTTACCCAAAGGCCTTGACCCGTTGGTGTTGAATCCGTAAATGACTGTGCCCGTAGATGCCAACTTGCTGACTGGAATGCCAAGGCTATGCATTAGGCGAAGCGGCATAATACTCACAGCGGAACCCGGATCCACTTGGATTCGGTTGACTTCGCTGGAGCCAATGTACCCGACGAAGTATAGGGGCCGATCATGATTTGAATTCTTCGTCTGCATGTCCTCTTTGGTGAAGGTGATGCAGGGAATGTTTTTAGCTGCCACATTACACTGTTGAGCTAACAGTTCTAGTTCTTCAGGTGCCGGCTTGATTCGAGTGAGGAACGCTTCTGAATCAGCCAAGGCCTCTTGCAAGGCTTCTCTAGTTTCCTTAGATAGCCGCAGCAACTCATATAGCGTTATCCGCACTAGAATATTGGCTAGCTGAGCCATAATGTCGAAGGCTCACGGAGTCTTTGAACTTTCCGGTTTATCTTTTCCAATCGGACGACTGAAACGAGACTGCTTCGGATTTTGAACCTCCTCGGGCCTCTTTTCTTTTTGTTTATCTGCCGGCTGTCGTCGAACCTCCTCAACCGGTTTAGGGACCGTAATCACCCCCAGCTCTGTGAGAGTCTTGGCTGGTCCCCGTTTCGTCACCCCCTGCTCAGCTACTTGATCGCCAGGAGATGGATATTTGAAGTGATATTCGTTTCCACTCCGGGTCGCAAAGACCTCCTGTTCTTCGTCGGAAAGTGGGAAAGCGGGGATTCTTTCGTCATCTTCTCCTGGGATAGCAGAGACTCCATAACAAGATTTCCCTTTCCCTTTGGACTTATTCTTAGATGACGATCCGGCCCATTGTTCATCTTTAATCAGGTCGGGGTGCACCCAGAGAATTTCACCGTTTGGGGCGGTGTGCGGCACAAGTCCCTTTTGGCGTTGTCCGTGCGGGTCGTCATTCACCGTCTTCATCCCGACTTTGGTGACGCGCTTTGGCTCGAACCAAGCTGTAGGCACTGATCCAAAACTGATTGACACCGTGTTTGCTCCCACATTCTTGGCTGGTTTTGGGGTTATGACTCCTACGTCGATCAATGCCTGGATCTTGTCCTTAAGGTGGTAGCAAGACTTCGTTGGGTGGTGGACCGCTCTGTGGTACGCGCAGTACTTCGGGTCCGTCACCTTAGTGGCTCCTTCATGATCTACAATCGCTAGCAACTGGATTTTATTGTTCTCTAACAAGTACTTGAAGATGCCGGGAACTTCATCATCCTTGAAGGAGTAGACTTTGGGAAACCTCGGCTCCGAAAACTTTTGCTTCTGAGGCCGTTGCTGCTAATGTGGCTGCGATTGTTGTGGCGCTCGTTGCTGCTGCTGTTGTTGCTGAGGTTGCAATTGAAAAGTTTGGTTAGCATCAACGGCATTAGCATGAGCTTTACCTTTCCCTTTTTGGTTGAAGTTCTGCTTCGGAGGATTTGTTGCCGGTTGGCCTCTCTCCGCCTTCTTTCTCCTGAGGAATCGTTCAGCTTGCTCTCCTCGAACCTTCAAATCCTTCCAGGTTTTGGATGGTGCTGTGCCCATTGCTTTCAACACATCCAGCGAAAGGTTGTTGTGGCAGGTCTGGAGGATGAATTCCTCAGTGATCGGGTCCCGGCAATTCATCGCTTTGTTCCGGAACCTCTTGACGAAGGTCTCGACTAACTCCCCGTCTTTCTGCTTTTCATCGAGCAACGATCCTATAGAGATCTCGGTGTCGTCGTCGAAGAAGTTTGTAAGGAACTTAGTCTCCATGTCGTCCCAGCTGTTTATGCTTCCTGGCTTGAGGCGACGATACCAATCGAAGGCGGCTCCGCGAAGAGTGCCAACGAATGACCGCACCATCAGAGGCTCATTACCAGAGATGACTCCCAAGTGCGATTTGAAGTAAATCAAATGCTGAGTGGGCGAACCCATCCCATTAAACGGCGTGAAGTTAATTAGACTGAACTTCGCCGGATATGGGATTGATTCCCACTCTCTTGGGTATGGACAAGGAATACCCGTCTTTTTCGTCTCTTGAGCAGAAATCAATGTATTGATTTTGCTCTCGAGATTTTTGATTTTTAGGCTTTCACCTGTGTCTTCACTAGCATTCTCGTTACCACCCCCTGCATTGATGGGAGGGTTATTGGTATTACGAGCTTCATTTGTGTCTTCATCTTCCAGGTTGTTCTGGTTCTGATGACTTGGTTCGCCCTGTTGGTTCCTCAATGTTTGAATCTGTTGGTCATGCATCTCTCTCATGTTCTGCATGGCCATCTGCATTTCGAACCTAAAGCTTTCCTGTTGTTTGGCCATGGCTTCTTCGAGCATCTTGGCCACTTGCTTCGCGCTTATCATGAATGATTCGCGGGGCTGTCCTTCACTGGACACGGTGATGTCAGACGCAATTGCTGAGCCAGCATCTGATTCTTCATCTCCCGAAGGTACTCTTGTCCGAACTCTACCATACGTTGCACGAATGATAGCCCCGGATTGGAGACGAGTTACACGTCGGGGTATTTCTGGAATCGCCTCGGGGTTATCCTGAGTCAATATTCCTGTGCCGGTCATATTGACGGTGACCCTTGAATGTTCACCGTCTTCGACCATCGTTCTTCTTCGTTGGAAACGCCTATGCCTTGGTTTTGGCGTTCCAGTGTTGAGTCTTTCGAACACCGAAACTCTCTCGGGGACTGCCTTGACACAGTTGCATTCGGACAGTACCGCCTGAATGAGCTTCGAACAAGGACACTGAGTTTCGAGCCTTCGAGGACTTCTCTTTCTGAATTTCCTCATGCCCCCATCACGATAGTACAGCTCGTCCGTTTGAAGGTCGGAGCAACCTATTGTGTGTTGGCACGATTTCTCAGGTATAACGTTATCGTCATCAGACAACAGCGTTTCCTTCTGAGGATGAATTGCCTTCTTTGGGCCTTCCAGAGTCACACGCCTCGAAACGCGCCTTTGTGGGCGTGAATCTTCAGCAGGCTCCTGCACCTCGATGCGCAAAGTTGTGCGCTTGGGTGCCACAATTTTCTCCAAATGTTGAGGGTTGCGGCGACCCCCAGCATGTTGCATTGTTTGGGACTTCTTCATTAGCCCCAAGCGTTGCTGGACTGGAGCTTTGCCTCGTTCCTTGGGAAGTGGACCGAGACGCTCCAAAACTGACTTCTTCTTCTGGGACGGTCCTGCGGGATCTCCCGGAACAGTTGCAGAAATCACCGGCGACTTGGGTTGTTTCGCCGGAAGTTGAATCTTCGGAGGCTGCGGTTGTTGCTCCTTGGTCTGAATCGTTGCTTCAGACTTTGGCCTCCAAACCTTGCGAGTTGATGGTGGCTTCTTGACCACCTCCTTCTGTAGCTTCCGACGGGCTTCTTCAGCTTTGGCCCGTGCTTGCGCCGATCATGCGCGACGTTTGCGGATACGCTCCTCCAGCGTCGAACGGTTCTGTTTGACACGGACCCACTCCATAGTTGATGGCTTGGAGGAACCACCCTTCACTTGTTGTTGAGGCTGTTTGCCTCGTTTGTTCTTCAGATCCGCATGGTAGCGGACCCCGTCAACGGACTCCATGGCCTTTGCGAATTGCTTCGCAAGGCGTTGATGCTGCCTCTGGCGGGCTCTCTTAGAGAGAGTCACCACGCCTTCAACGGCGGATTTGACCTGCTTAGAGGCCGGTAGGACTTCACCCAACGCAACTTCGGCGTCGATCGGGGTGAGGTTGTCGTTGGCGGCTTCAACTTTTTCGCACCAACGCACTTTTCTCCTGGAGGAGAACTTCTGGGATTTCTTGGACTTAGGGGAGGAGGTAGATCCAGACGAAGACACGTACTCCTCGTACTTCTGTTGGTCGAACTCATACTCGACCTCCTCCATGACCGGGATCGAGATCCGCGGCTGCGATGCTCCGATCTCGGCAGCGAGATCGGTGGCTCCCACTGTGGTCGCCAGACTGTTCGCGGGAAAAATTGGGGCTTTCTTCATTGATGACTGTAGGCGTATAAAATTACCTATAGGTCCCTTAGCACAGCTCGGCACGATAATTCGATAAATCAACGGACGTTCGAGTGACGAGGCGACGAGGCACGCAAGCAACGGAATTTCGGAATAACGAGAATACGGACTGATCGGGAGCCCCACGTCGTTTACGAAAGGCAGAACACCCCTCATGTCTTATTTATTCCACATGCGACTCAATCATGGGACCTTGTAGATCTTCTCGACGGCTTTCCAATACATTTTAGATCAGGTCATTTGGAGATCATATGAGAAAGATAAAGTCAAAATACCAAAGATAGTACAAACTCCGAGACAGTGTTGGTGTCTCGGACAAGAATGACAATTTTGGCCATGATCGGATTCGAAGATGAAGAAACTCAAAACGTCAAAGTTATAGATATCTTCGTTATCTTTCCAATGCATCTTGGATCAGGTCATTTGGAGGTCATATGAGGAAGTTATGACTAAAATAGTGCCGAGCCACCCAGAGGTGTCTCGGACCTGGCCGAGCCACCCAGAGGTGGCTCGGAACTTGTGAGGCTGTTTTGACCATGATACGTTTCGATTCTGAAGAAACTCAAAACAGGAAAGTTGTAGATATTTTTGTTAGCTTTCCAACCCATTTGGAATCAGATCATTTGGACGTCATATGAGGAAGTTATGACCAAAATAGTTCCGAGCCACCCAGAGGTGTCTCGGACCTGGCCGAGCCACCCAGAGGTGTCTCGGAACTTGTGAGGCTGTTTTGACTATGATACGTTTCGATTCTGAAGAAACTCAAAATAGGAAAGTTGTAGATCTTTTTATCAGCTTTCCAATGCATCTTAGATCAGATCATTTGGAGGTCATATGAGGAAGTTATGACCAAAAGAGTGCCGAGCCACCCAGAGGTGTCTCGGACCTGGCCGAGCCACCCAGAGGTGTCTCGGCCCAGAAGTTGTTTTTTGGATGGTTTTAACCGCCCGAAACCCCTTGGAGCCTATAAATACAAGCCTTAGGCCTCACTTTTCGAAGGTTGGAAATTTTGGAGAGAGGCGAAGCCCTGCTGGATTGAAGACTCAGATCTAAACAAAGATCCAAACTTTGAAGGCTTCGGAGACTTGGAATTCCAGATCTGGTGCTCAGCGAACGTCAACGTCAAACAAGGCAGGAGTTCGAGAGGATCGGATCTTCAGATCTACACGATCATACTCCGGATCTAAGCTTGGTTCTTAGATCCCGAGATTCGAGCGGTTGTTTCCTTGGTGAAACAATCCCTCCCGGCTATTAT